>JALJVW010000798.1:0-37289 GCA_024865655.1 Emberiza elegans
TGTCCTCAGTGGGACCCATTAAAAGTCCAAGAAACTTTGAGTTGGATTCCTGACTTGAGTTCTGGAGAGGTTTCTTCAGCTCCTCTCAGGGACTGATGTTCAGGGCCTGAGCACAAAGCCCCAGAGGCTCATTAAAGTCCTTGTGCTGTGTCTGTGCTGCTGAGCTGGGCTGGGCTCCTGGCACAGAGGCAGCTCCTGGTAACCAAGAAGAGCTTCAAAAGCACATTTCTCTTGATGAGCAGCTCTTCTGCCAGCCCAGCAGGGCTGGGGCACTGCCTGCAGCCAGCCCGGGCACAGCACAGAGGCACAGAGAGCTTCAATCAGTCAGGGCTGGGAAGGTGCTGAGAAGTGCCTGGGGCAGAATCACTGCCAGCCCTTGGCACAGGAACCTCTGGCTGCAGGACAATGCAGCTGCAGCTCCTGGAGCCATCTCCTAAAGCTGGAACATCCCAATGCCTACAGACCCTGTGAGTACAATTCTGGGGGGACAGGTGAAATGCTCATGAAGCTCTGACATGCTGGGGGGTTCTGATCAGTCATAGAATATTTTCAAAGAAAGGGGATGGAGGAATTTCCAAAGATTTTTATTCACATTTTCCTACTACTGGAGAATGGCAAGGGGGGGATAAATATTAAAGGTTGATTATTAATTGTTTTATGAATTTTGACAAGTGCTTGAGACATCCAAACTGTTACTTTTAGTGATCAGTAGGTTCACAGGAGATCCCTAATGTGCTTTCAGCCCTCTGCCCATGGACAGCACCAGCATCACCTTTGCTGGACCCATCAGGCTCAGGCTGAGCTGTCCTTTCTCAAGCTGCAAACAGAACCTGCCCCCAGCCAGTGCCCTGCAAACAGGCAGGGTTCTGTCAGGCCAAGGGAGAGTGCACAGAGATTTGGGGTCTGTGAGTGCTGGCAGGGAGAGATCAGGCACAGGGAAACACCTGCAGAGGAAATCTCCAGGAAGCAGAGAAGATCAGGCAATGAGAGAAAACAAAACCCAGCAATGCTGTGGCAGGGAGAGTTTAGAGATGCCCACAGGATCCCTCCAGTGCAGCCCCTCCCTCTGAACAAGCCCCCTCCCTCCTGTGCCCCAGCCCAGCCTCTGCCCTCAGGGCTGGGGCTCCAAGGCGTGCAGCCCCTCCTGTGCAGGCAGAGCTGCAGCAGAGCCATGGGGCAGCTCTGCAGCCCCGGGCCCAGTTCCCTCTGCAGAGCACAGGGCTGGGAGCAGCTGCCTGGCCCTGGGGGCTCTGGCAGGGGGCACAGCTGGCTCAGGGTGATGCTGTCCCCAGTGCCCGGCTCTGGGCAATGCTGTCAGTGCAGCCAGGGAAGGAGCTGCATCTCCCTTCATCCAATGCCATCATAAGGACACTTGGAAGTCTCCCTGAGATTTCAGTCCAAGCTGGGAGCTTCAATCCAGGGTGCAAACCTGTCCTAGAGCATCTCTGAGTTATAAGATTGATGGGGAAAGGCAGAGGTGTTAGGACACTGAAAATGCTGTTGGGTTGGTGAAATGAGCAATGTGAGTCCTTGGCTACAAATGTGGAGCTGGGCTGGTGGTGGATCCATCTGCTCTCAGCAGTACCTGGGTGATTTTTTAAAGGAAACATGGGAGGTGATCATCCTCCATCTGAGAAAAGTGAAAGCCCAGAGAAATCCAAACAGAATGAAGTGACAGACCATCTCCCCTCCTCTCCACTCATCATCTTTGCCTCACAGAACTGGTTCTGTTCTCCCAGAGGGAAGCAGCAGAAATGCTCTAGAGGTTTCTGATATCCAAATACCAGGGAGACCTTATGGGGAGGCTAAAAAAGAAAACCTCAGAACTCTTAAACAAAACTGAATAAATGTCTGTGTGTGTTACAAGGGAGGGATATGGGAAAATGGCTTTGATTTTGGTTACAGGCATTCCTTTAACTGGAAAATTCCTCCTAACCTGTCACTGACTTTCCTCCATGAACAGGTCCCCATGTGCAGCCAGAGCAAATGTCCAACAGCAGCTCCATCAGCTACTTCCTCCTGCTGGCATTGGCAGACACACGGCAGCTGCAGCTCCTGCACTTCTGCCTCTTGCTGGGCATCTCCCTGGCTGCCCTCCTGGGCAACGGCCTCATCATCAGCGCCGTAGCCTGCGGCCACCACCTGCACACGCCCATGTTCTTCTTCCTGCTCAACCTGGCCCTCACTGACCTGGGCTGCATCTGCACCACTGTCCCCAAAGCCATGCACAATTCCCTCTGGGACACCAGGAACATCTCCTACACAGGATGTGCTGCACAGATATTTATGTTTGTCTTTTTCATCTCAGCAGAAATTTCCCTCCTGACCATCATGTGCTACGACCGCTACATGTCCATCTGCAAACCTCTGCACTATGGGACACTCCTGGGCAGCAGAGCTTGTGCCCACATGGCAGCAGCTGCCTGGGCCAGTGCCTTTCTCAATGCTCTCATGCACACAGTCAATACATTTTCCCTGCCCCTGTGCCACGGCAATGCCCTGGGACAGTTCTTCTGTGAAATCCCACAGATCCTCAAGCTCTCATGCTCCAAATCCCTCCTAAGGGAGCTTGTGCTCATTGCTGTCAGTGCCTCTTTAGCATTTGGTTGTTTTGTATTCATTGTTTTCTCCTATGTGCAGATCTTCAGGGCTGTGCTGAGGATCCCCTCTGAGCAGGGACGGCACAAAGCCTTTTCCACCTGCCTCCCTCACCTGGCTGTGGTCTCCCTGTTCCTCACTACTGGCACATTTGCGCACCTGAAACCCCCCTCCATGTCCTCCCCATCCCTGGATCTGGCCCTGTCAGTTCTGTACTCGGTGGTGCCTCCAGTTCTGAACCCCCTCATCTACAGCCTGAGGAACCAGGAGCTCAAGGCTGCAGTGTGGAGACTGATGACTGGATGGTTTCAGAAACATTAAACTGCTGGCCAATTTCTGTAAATCACTTGTAATAAAAGTCATGTTTGATACTTCTTGTTGGTTTCATTTTGGGGTTTTTTCTTTTTGTTTTACTTTTTAAGTATTGTCCACAAAGAAATGTCATTGTTTGTGCCATTTCTCATTTTGTTTCTCTCCACCTTCCCTGTGGCCACAGACTGTGTCAATGAGGGGCTGTGCTCTTGGTGGCTTTAAAGGAACTAAAGGATCTCCCAGCAAAGTTTTCTGCAGAGATGCCCTTTTGTTGCCTTCTCTGGAGCTGCAGCAGCAATGTCTGTGTGCAGAGCTGGGGCAGATCAGTGCTGGCCCAGCAGCTGTGCCCAGCAGCAGCAGCAGCACTTGGTGTTGCCAGTGCTGCTGCCGTGGCCCTGCCCCACTGCCCTGGTGGCCCTGGTGTTGCTGTAGGGCCTGAGTGCTCTCGGGGCTGGGCACAGCCCTGGGGGTGGCAGTGCCGGGGCTGCAGCAGGGACAGGCCATGGGCACTGCTGGGGCAGCGCTGATGCCTCAGGCCAGGCCCTGGGGGCTCCAGGCTCCTTGCCCAGGCTCTCTCAAGAACACGGCCAGGCCAATGCTCAGCACAGAAACCCCCGTGAGCAGCCCCAGGCTGGCCGTGGGCAGGCTGGGGCAAACAGCATGGCTGGGGGCTCTGCAAGGGCCCTGGGGCAGATGGGAAGGAGCAGCAGAGCAGGGGCTGATCCATCCCCAGTGCGCTGGACAGCCCAGGGCAGCGTCCCAGAGCGTCCTCATGGAGCTGCCAACAACATCCCCCTCTGCAGCCCTGGCCTCTCCCCCAGCTCACACAGGTGCCCCATCCTTGCAGGCACAGACACGGCAGCACTGGCTCAGCAGCCCCTGTTTGCATTGCACACAGCAGGCGGGAGCACCCCCATGCTGTTGCTGTGGGGACATGAACCTGAGGGAGCACAAATGCCATCAGCCCCTGGGGCCAGCAAGGGCTGGGGACACCAGGGAAACCACTCAGCTTTGTTCTGGCCTCTGCAGTCAGCCAGAAAGTTTGTTCCCATCAGCTGGGAGTTTCCTGTCCCACTGCAGACGCTGTTGCTCAGAGCCAGGGCTGCCTGGCAGCCACCCCAAACTGCCCTCAGCATTTCCTTGGCTTCACCTTTGCTTTCTTTACTCTTCCCTTGCACAAATTTCTTCCTGCCCACCCCTGTCCCCTGTTCCCTCCCCTGCAAACAGCCCATCCCTGTTTGCCCTTTCCTCTGGCCCCACTCCCCATTGCAGTTCCTGACTTGGCACCATGGGAACGTCCCTTGGGGAGCAGGATCATCCCACAAGTGCTGCAGGAATTGTCTGCAGGCTCCTGCAGTGCCTGGTGCTGCTCCCTTGCCAGAGGCACCCCAGGCCAGGGGTCCACATCTGGGCCTGCTGTGTCTGGCTCTGGGGCTCCCTGTTCTGGGCAATGAGGAGGAGCTGCAGAGGCTCTGCAGGACTGACAGGATGGGCTTTGGGGCTGGCAGGAGAAGCTGAGGGACCTGGGCTGCTGGAGCTTCTGAACAGGAGGCCCAGGGCTCATCCTGCAACTGCTCCAAGGGTGGTTTCAGAAAATCCCAAAATCAGCAAGGTTGGAAAAGACCCACCCTCTTGATCATCAAGTCCAACCCTGTGCCCCCTGACACTGCCTTGTCCCCCTGAGCCTCCTCTTCTCCAGGATAAACAACCCCAGCTCCCTCCCAGCTCTCCTCCTCAGGGACTTGTGTTCCAGACCCCTCCCCAGCCTTGTTGCATTTCTCTGGGCATGCTCCAGTCCCTCCATGTCCTTCCTAAATTGGGGGGCCCAGAACTGGACACAGAACTCGAGGTTCTGCCCAACCATTGCTGAGCACAGGGGAAGAATCACTGCCCTGCTCCTGCTGGCCACACCATTCCTGATCCAGGCCAGTGCCAGGGGTTGGATGAGGGAAATAGTAGGGTGGGAGTGGGGACAAAGTGTGATTGATTGTCAGCCATGGAGTGTCTTGATTTTCCTATCTGTTCAGACTGCATTAGAAGGTACTGGAGGTCAATATCAATTGGACATTGCTGATATCAATCTATAAACAGGAAAAAAAAAACAGGACAAAAAAATTCTCTCTCTTGCATTTTTTTCAACCCAGTATATTCACTTTGAATACACTTCTGAAATCTGTCTAATTAACCACAGAAAAAATTGAACATTTAATTATTCCCAGGATTTTCTTTTCAAGGTGAATCTGTTCCAAACAAATGTTTATGAGCCTTTGTCAGGTTGAATTCCTGAACTGAACAGCTCAAGAAAGAAGACAGGCCTCTGGAGGATAAAATTCATCAGCAACCTCCAAGTGGCTGAGGATCCATCCCATCAGAGCAGCAATGAACAGAAATGGGCACAGCTTTGTGGCTGCCCCAGCTTTGGCATGGGCCCTGGGCCTGGAGCAGGAGCAGCTCTTGAGGGCCCCAAGGGCCGGGGCTCTTGTGCTGCCCTGGGCAGATGGGATGGCAGCAGGGGCTGCAGAGCTCTCAGCACCTCAGCCCAGAGTCTTCAAAGCAGGGCAGCCAGGGGAGCCTTTTTTGGCCTTGGCCAAGCACCTTCCCCCATGGCTGGGGCTGAGTCCTGTGGCAGCTGCAGCTGCTGCTGTGCCCTTGGCAGGGGCTGAGCCGTGGGGCCAGTGCCCAGAGCAGCCTGGCCTGAGCAGAGCTGTGGGGCCAGAGCCTGGCTGGGCTGGGCTGGGAGAGGCCCTTGGTGCTGCCCAGAGCTCAGGGCAGCTGGCAGAGCTTGCAGGGAGCTGGGCTGGGCTCAGAGAGCCTGGCCCAGAAACCATCAGTGTCCATCTCAGCCTGGCTGGGCGTGCAGGGGCAGGACTCAGGCCAGGCCTTGTGGGGCAGGGCCAGCGCCTGTGCAAGGCATTGCAAACAGGCAAGTGCCCCAGACAGGAGGCTGCTCTGTGCCCTTGGTGGCATGGACAGAGCAGGGAGGGGGCCCAGGACATTTGTCAGTGCCAGCCTCTGTGCCCAGCCCTTGGCAGCCCTGGCTGCTGAGCCCAGCTTTGGCCTGGGCTGAGTTTGGCTGTGGCCCAGCTCCATCCTCCTGCAGGGCTCAGGGCCTGTTCCCGGCCATGGCCAGCCCTGGACTAAGGGCCTCTCTGCTGGCCCAGAGGCTGGCAGAGCCCAGGGCAGGGCTGTCTGTGCAGCCCCACAGGTGCCAGGGGCTCTGCAGGAGCTGGCAGAGGCTGCCCAGCAGGGAGGCCATGGGGCACAGAGCCCCAAGGCTGCTGTGGGCACCATGGCACAAAAGGGGCCGTTGTGTGCAATGCTCCTGGCTGGGCTGGGCCTGCACAGGGGCTGGGCCACCATGGCTGGGCCAGCACAGGGCCACAAATTGGGGCTGGTAACAGCCGCTGCTTTGGGGCTGACAGCAAGGCCAGGCACACACAAGCAATTGCTGAGCATGGCCTGTGCTGGCCAGGCCTGACTGTGCCAAAGGCAGAGCTCAGCTGCCCTTGGGGGCTGCAGCATTTTCCCAGTCCAGAGCCCAAAGAGCCTCCATGGCTGTGCTGGAGACCAAGGCTGCAGGAGGGAAATGCAGGGCTGCTGCTGTGGGATGGGAGGGCATTGAATTCCAGCACACACCTCAGCTCTCTGATGATCCTGGCACCATGCTGGGCCCTGTTTCAGACTGGAGCAGAGCAGATGTTGATGGGACAGGAGCCCTGTGGGGCTGTCAGGGACCTGCAGCTTGCAAGGTGCTCTGCTCTCCCTCAGGTGCTCTGGGGAGATCCAATCCCAGCTGGGCACCTCAGGGCACAAGTGGCACTGCCTGTTCATGGGCACACAGCTGATGTCTGCCTGGAAAGGGGCACAGGTTTTAATACCTGTTAGTTTCATAATATACAAGCAAATCTTTATTATCTGGGTCTGGTTTGAGTACTTTTAATGAATGGCAAAATGTTTCCCACCAGGAACAGGAATTTCCTGGAGATCTACTGGATTCTTCTACTGATGGCAGGAGGAAGAAATACTGATCTCTTCCTCCCTCTACTGGTGTCACCAATATTCAGTCTAATATTTCATTACTCTCTTCCTTCAGTGTTTTCCATCTCTCCTGTTTAAATGGCCATGTCTAAGGACATCTCTTCATTTAGACCAGTTGGATCTATGTCCTTTCCATTGCTCCCAGATTTCCTCCTCCAGATGTTCTCTGGTCATTCAAGTGCCTCTCAACTGACTGGTCTTCATGCTTTGAGCTTCAGGGAGTTGCCAAAATCTTTCAGAAGTTTAAATAACTCTTTAGTCAACATCTTAATTGTGTTTTATCTTTCACAGAATTATATTTTTTTATGTTTTGTCTAAATTAATTCCTGTATGGAAATCCCTTGGGGATGGTGGACATGTCAGATGCTGCTGGGACATCACAGAGAGCTGAGGGAAGAGCTTTGATGTTTATTAAACTGTTCAAATGTTCAACTTTTGTTTGTTGGCCATGAAGAGAAACCTTTCTGTGCCTCTGAGTGTCACCAGTTCCTGAGCCCTCCCAAAGGACACAAACCTGATGAGTTGTGGTTCCCACTCCAGGGGCTGCACTTGGACCTTGGCTCCCTCCATAGCTCTTCATCCCCTTTCTCTCTTTTCCTCCTGGGCATGGAAAGCTCCTGACTTCAGCCCTTGTGTGTGCAAAGGCAAATCTGGGCAGAAAGAGGGCAGGACAGGCCTTGGGATCTGTGCTGGGCACAGAAGGGCAGACTGCTGCTGTGGAGTGGATTTAAAGAAGAGAATGACTTTTGCATTTGGTGGAGCTGTGCCTTCCCTTGGCTTTGTTGGCTGACAAGAAATGAACATCCCTCTGTGTCTTGGGCAGCTCCTTCTCCAAGGAAAGCAGGTGAGAGTTGGAGCCAAGGAGCTGAAAGCTGCAGGTGCAGCCTTGGGCTGGAGGGAGCTCAGATTTGCACAAGGCTGCTCTGAGTGCCAGGGCTTGGATGGGGGAAAATGGTGGGGCTGGGGTAGGGACAGAGTCTGATTGATTGTCAGCCATGAAGGGTCTTGATTTTCATATCTATTCAAACTGCATGAGGAGGTACTTGGATTCAGTGTCAATTGGAGATTGCACATATCAATGAATTAACAGGGAAAAAAAAGCTAAACAGGACCTAAAAAATCTTTTCTCACTGTCTTTTTAAATAGAATCTATTCAGTTTGAATACACTACTGAAATCTGTCAAATTAACCACAAAGGATTTGAAAATTAAAATCAAATTATTCCCAGAGGCTTGGCTTGTTAAGGTGTTCTGAATGTTAATGAGCCCTGGGACACTGAATTCCTGCACTGAAGAGCTGAAGGCTGAACAAGCCTCTGGAGCAGGAAAATTCAGCAGCAGCCTCCAAGTTGCTGAGGATGTCAGCACCCCCACTGAGGCCATCCCTGCCCAGAGACCGTGGGGGAATGGGCAGACAAGGAGAGCGTCCCTGGGGCTGGGGCAGCACAACTCAGAGGCACCAGCGGCTCCAGCTGGGAAATGGAGTGTGGAATGTGGCTGGGAAAGCCCTGCCTGGGCTGTGCCAAGCAGGACAGACAAGCCCTGACCCCTATCCACAAAAAAACTCTATCAGTGAGACATTTAAAAGGAATTACAACTGTGTACTCTGAGTTGGATGTACTGGAGAAATGCCAACAAGAGATTCTCAGGAGCTCAAAACAACAAAACAGCCTTTACTGGGAACTTTAGAAAAACAGAGACACTTTGGCAAAAGGTTTAATATGACTTTCAATCAACAAGAAACACTTCTCATAACATTAACCTGGTCCATTCAACTTCACAAATTCTAAGCCTGTTCAAATTTAAATTACTCAAAATTTGCAAAGAACATTGGAATTAGGAGAGAAAAGAAAGACAAAAAAGATATAGAGAAGCACACACAGAGCTACCAACTCCTGGATTCCAGCACTGTTCAGATGGAAATTCCAAGAGGAGGTAGGGTCAAGATGTGTGCTTGCCTTGTGGTCAGCCTTCAATACCCCTTGGTCTTCCTGGGCCCTTCCCCAGGTGGGACTTGGGCTCATTTGGTCCCTCAGGAGCTGGGCTGGGGGCTGCAGAGGTGGCTGTGGAGCATTGCCTGTGCTGTGCCAGGGACTGGCAGCCACTGCTGGGCTGGGATAGAGGCTCTGGGGGGATTGGGGTTCCAGGGCAGGGCAGTGCTGGGGTTCCAGGGCAGGGCAAGGCTGGACCTGCCCCTTCCTCCCCCCCCCCACACAAAATGTTTTGAGCCAACAATCTCCTCCAGTCTGTCACAACAGGCAATGTTGGAGGTGAAATCCCAATTCTGGCCATGGGCACCTGGCTGAGAAGGACAGTTCTTTTCCATAGGAAGGAAAGCACAGAGCCCCAGTGTTTGGAGAGCCTCACTAGGCCAAGGCCAGCCAGACTTGTCAGGAATTACATAGTTTGTCTGGGAGCTATCTTTGGATGTAGGGAATTTTGGAGGTGGAAGTCCAATCTCGGCCATGGGCACCATGAGAAGCAAGACAGTTCTTTCCCATGGGAAGGACACCGCAGAGCCTTCCCCAATGTTTTGGGGAAAGATGGGAGGTGACCCTTGTAAAACCAGTGCAAGACAGACTTGTCCTGGAAATATTCCTCTGGGAACAATCCCTGGATATAAGGAAATTTGGAGGTGAAATCCCAGTTCTGGCCATGGGTGCCTGGTGGAGAAAGAGAGTTCTTTTCCATTGGGAAGGAAAGCACAGAGCTCCAGTGTTTCAATAGCAGATGAGAAGAGACCCTCAACATTCCAAGCTCACTTGGACTAGTCAGGCAGTCAATGGGAGGCCAGACCAGCCAGACCTGTTCCATGTTCCCTTGTTTTTTTATGGAGGCCCTGCAGCATCACAATGGTCCCCTTTGGTTCCATGAGGCCTTGCAGTGTCAATGGTGCTTTTATTCCATGGGGTCCAGCAGTGTCACAATGGACCCCTTGGTTCAATGGGCTCCCACAGTGTCACAATGGCCCCTAGGTTCCAGAAGGCCCTGCAGTGTCACAATGGATCCCAATGATTCCATGAGGTCCCTTGCAGTGTCACAATGGTCTCCGTGGTTCCACAGGCCCCACAATGTCACATGGTCTCAATGGTTCCATGAGCCCTGCAATGTCACAATGGACCTTTGGACCCTGGGGGTTTGCAGTGTCACAATGGTCTCCTTTGGTTTCCACAGTGTCACAATGGACCATTGATGACAGGAGGCCCCTCTGTGTCACCCTGGAGCTTTGGTCACAATTCAACCCTTGGTTCGCAATGGGGTCCCACAATGTCACAATGGTTCCTTGGTTCCATGCAGCCCTGTCCAGTGTCCTTTGGTGTCTTGGTTTGATTCCAGGCCCCACAGTGTCACAATGGTCCCCTTGGTTCTGGGAGGCCCCCCATGGGTCATTCAATGGTCCTCAGTGGTTCCAATGGACCTTTGCCCATGGGGCCAGTGTGTCAACAATGTCACTTTGCTTGGTTCCATGGGGCCTCACAGTGTCACAATGGCCTCCATGATTCCATGAGGCCCCTCAGTGTCAATGGCCCCTTGGTTCCCATGAGGCTGTGTCTCAATGGGCAGGAAGCCTCCATGGTTCCATGAGGCCCTGCAATGTCACAATGGACCTTGGTTCCATGGGGTCTCACAGTGTCACAATGGCTCCCCTTGGTCCTTGACCCCCCCAAAGTGTCACAATGGTCCCTTGGTCTCCATGGTCCCAGGAGTGCCAATGGTGTTGTTCCAATGGCCCCCTGGTTCCCTTCTCAGGCCGCCCTGCCAGCTGAGAAATGATGGGCCCGGCCATTCCAACAGCCCCTGGGCTCAGCTCCTCTGCAGCTCATCACAAACACTGTCTGGTCCAGGCACTGAGCTGCCCAACCAGCTCCTGGTTTCACAGCAGCAGCCCTGGGAACTGGTTTTGTTCCCCATGATCCCTGTTCTCACCCTGCCAAGGAAAGCTGTTGATGCCATGTGTGGCCAGGATGAACCATTGCTGGGACTGAAGCCCACTCTTGGGGCCCCAAACTTGGTTCAAAGGGCCCTTGGAGCTCTCCTGGGCCAGTGACTCCCTCTCAGGGGGCCCCTGCCAGCAGGAACTCTGTTTGCTGCCTCGGGGATCTTGAACAAACAGCCCCTGGGCCGATCCCCCCTCCTCCAGGCTCATCACCCTTCACCTGCTGGGGAGATGCACTGATCCACAGGGAGCATTTCCTGCCCTCAGGGGAATTTCTCACAGGTGCCCTGGGAACTGTTTTTGTCCCTGTGTGCACAACAGGAGTGCCTGTGCTGGGGAAATGTGGCAGAAATGCTGCTCTCTGATTTTTGAGTGCCTTGGCCAGCTGAGTGAAACATTGCCTGTAAGTAAGGTTAAGTCATGAGGTCTAAGGAAGTTAAATGCTGCTAAGAGTTTTTCTTTTGCTAAGTTGTTAAAGTTTAATATAAGTTATAAGCTGAGTTAAATACTGTTAAATGTTAATCCTCTGTTAAATTGAAAATTCATAGGTTATAAGTTAGATTAAATACTGCTAAATGCTGTTTTTTGCTAAATTGTGAAGTTTAAGGTATCAGTTAAGGTTAAGGTATAAGTTAAGTCCTGTGAAGTTTGAGCTCTGTTAAGCTTTTGGGCCATATTCCTTTTATCCTTGCCCTCACTGTCCTTGTGTCTCACACAGTCACAGGGACAGTTCTCATTTCAATTCTGGTTTGATTGCCTGGATTTGCTTTGGTTTTGTTGTTGCTTTGTTTCCTTGGTGTGCCTGAAGTGTCCAGTCAGGAGCAGAGTGACTCTTGCCAAGGAACTTTGTGCTGCTGTCCCTTAATATTCAATCTGGTTTTTGCTGATCCCTTGCTGGGGAATTTTTCAGTGCTCTCAAGGCCTCGTTCGTAACAGGGTGAAGGAGGCCTGTCCCAGGCTCTGGCCCCGGGGGACATGGGGACACTGCTGGGGGGTCCCTGTCCCCCTGTGCCACCCCCAGGGCCCGGCCCCCGTCCCGTGTCAGGCTCTGGGGTTGATCTCGTGGAACATCCTCTGGGGAGGCTGCGGGGCCTGGGGGGGGGGGGGGGGAGGGGACCCCGCTGTGCACGAGCAGGGTTGGACTGCTCTGGGGGGAACTGTGAGGGGGCTGGGGCAGAGTGACCTCCCCAGTGACCTCACAGCCCCAGGATGTCACACAGCCCCTGTGATGTCACACAGCCCCCTGTGACACTGCCCCTGTGATGTCACTGTGATGACAACCTGTGATGTCACAGCCCCTGTGATGTCACACAGCCCCTGTGATGTCACACAGCCCCCTCTGGGATGTCACCAGCCCCTCTGTGATGTCACACAGCAGCCCTGTGATGTCACAGCCTTGATGTCACATGTCACCCTGTGATGTCACACAGTCTGTTCTGTGATGTCTCCCAGCTCTGTGATGTCACAGCCATCTCTGTGATGTCACACTCTGTGATGTCACTGTCAGTTCTGTGATGTCACAGACTGCTCTGTGATGTCACACAGCCACCCAGGTGATGTCCTGTGATGTCACAAGCCATCTGTCTGTGATGTCCTCACAGCCTGCTCTGATGTCACACAGCCACCTCTGTGATGTCACAACTCTCTGATGGCCTCACAGCCCACTCTGTGATGTCACAATCTGACTCTGAGATGTCACAGCCTGCTCTGATGTCACACATGCCTCTGTGATGTCACACTGCTCTGTGATGTCACAGCACTCACTCTGGCAGTCACAGCCCTGCTCTATGGTCACATCCTGCTCTGTGATGTGTCACAGCCTGCTCTGTGAGCTGCCCTCACAGAATCCCTCATGACACCCCTCTGTGATGACATTCACAAAACAAAGTTTCTTGATGTCAAACACAAGAAGTTTCTTGAGACTTTGAACACATCCCTGTCAGGGACACAACTGACAAAGTGTCCCCAGGTTCCAGCTAGAGCAGAACACTGCAGGCAGTGATGACAGGTGGGGACAAGCAAGGCAAAGGTGTCTCTGGTGCTGAGCAAACCTGGATGTGTTTCAGGAATGCAAAGGGCCAAGGCCTGAGCCCCAGCCCTGGCCAGGCAGATCCTGTCCCTCCCTCCTTGCTCAGGGCTCAGAGGGATGGGCACTGGGATGTGGGGATGTGCAATGCCAGGGGCAGGACCTCTGGGCCCTGCCAGGCTGCTGAGCAGGGACAAGGAGGCAATGAGGCCCCAGGCCTGCAAGGGTCACTTCCCTTTAATGGCCTCTGGGGCTTTGGGGCCAGCAGCCATGGCCAAAGTGCTGCCCAAGTTGGCTCTGTCAGGGGCCTTGCAGCTGCTGCCCATCCCTGTGCCCTGTGCAGCCCAGGCTGTCCCACGGTGTCCCTGCCCTGTGCCTCTGTCCCTGCAGGCTGTCGGCATCCCCGGCTGCCCCACCTGGCTGGCCCCTTCCTTTGCTGACAGCTCTGCCTCCTGCCTGCCTCTGCCTGCCCACACAAAGCCTTGGCCTTGATATCAAAAGGTTAATTCAATTTTACTGTGCCTGTGAGCTTTTAGCACAGGAACAAGGCATGCAGGGGCTGCTTTTTCCAGCAAGGATGGTTGGAAGAAGAAGAAGACATCTGGCTCAAGAATGCAGTGATAGAAAACAGAAGGACTGAATCTGGGAACTTGGGGTGGGTTTTAGGGTAATGGGTAAATTGTAATACACATTTAGTGACACTGGTAGAATTACATGTCCACATAAGGTTAGGAGTTATCCTCACTAGACCTCAGGGCTGAATAAATGATACCCTCTGAAGCAGCAAATTAGTGTTAAGGAGCCTTATTCTGATATTTTGGATATTTGGTGATGGCAGGGGCCTCACAGAAACAAGGATCCAGCTGTGACACTGAGCAAACTCATGGAAAAAGGGTCCATTCTGACACACAGGGAACCCCATGGAACCAAAATCCATTTTGGCACATTTGGACCACATTGAACCAATGGTCCATTGTGGTACTGTGGATCCAAGGAGACCATTGTGACACTGAGAAACCTCTCGGAACCAAGGGGCCATTGTGACACAGCAAGGCCTCATGGAACCATGGGTCCACTGTGACACTGCAGAACCTCATGGAACCAAGGTGACCATGTTCTACTACGGAACCTCATGGAACAAAGGGACCATAGTGACGCTGTGGAACCAAGGAGACTGCTGTTGGCAGTGTGAAAGCTCATGGAACCAGAATTCCATTGTGACACAGCAAGGCCTCATGGAACCAAGGGTCTGTTGTTAAACTGTGTGGCCTCATGGAACCATGAGCCATTGTGACACAGTGTGGCCACATGGAGCCAAGGTGCCACTGTGACACTGTGGATCCAAGGAGACCACTGTGACTGAGGAACCTCATGGAACCAAGAGTCCATTGCTCCACTGTGGGGCCCTGTGGAACCACGGAGACCACAGTGACTTTGTGGGGCCTCATGGAACAATGGTGACAATTCTGACACTTTGGGACCCACTGGAACCAAGGGGCCATTACAGCATGGCAGGGCCTCATGGAATCAAGGGGACTGCAGTGAACACTGTGGATGTCTGTGGGATGAAGGGTCCAGTGGAACCAAGGATACCATTGTGACACTCTGAGGTCTCATGGAACCAAAGGTCCATTGTGACACATCAGGGCCTCATGAAACCATGGAGGCCATTTTTACACTTTGAGGCTTTGTGAAACCAAAGGGCCATTGTGGCACTTCAGAGCCATGGAGGAGGGACCACAGTGACCACTGGGGCTCATGAAAGCAATGGTCTGTTGTGACACTGCAAGGCCAATGGGATCATGGAGACTATTGTGACACTGGATGCCTCATGGAACCAAGGGACCATTGTGACACTACAAGGCCTCACTGAACCAAGGAACCATTGTGACACTATGGGTGTGGCACCACCACAGAACCAAGGAGGCCCTTGTTGGCTGTTGTTGGCAGTACAAAAGCTCATAGAACCAAAAGTCCATTGTGACATTGTAGAGCCACATAGAACCATGGAGACCATTATGACACTTGGGGACCCACTGGAACCAAGGGGTCATTGTGACACTGCAGAGCCTTGTATAACCAAGGCAACCACTGTGACATTGAAAGTCTCATGGGAGCAAGGGGCCATTGTGACACTGTGGGGCTTCCTGCAACCAATGAGCCCATTCTGACACTCTGAGTCCCCATGGAACCAAGGGGCCATTGTGACACCACAGGGCCTCACAGAACCAAGGCAACCACTGTGACACTGCAGGGACACATGGAAGCAAGGGACCAGTGTAACACATCCAGGCCTGGTGGAACCAAGGGGCCACGGTGATCCTGGGGAACCCATTAGAACCAAGGGGCCAGTTGAGACTCTGTGACCTCATGGAACCAAGGGGGCCATTGTGGCATTTTGCAGTCCCATGGAAACAAGGAAACCATTTTGACGCTGCAAGGCCTCATGGAAGCAAGGGGCCATTGTGCCACTGTGGAGCCAAGGAGACCATTGTTATATCACTGGGCCTCATGGAAACAAAGATCTGTTGTGATCCTACAGGGCCTCATGGAACCAAGGGGCCATTGTGATGCTGCAGGGCCCCAAGGATCCAAGAACATGGAACAGGTCTGGCTGGCTGGGCCTCCTGGGGGCTGCCTGACTGGTCCAGCTGGCCTTGGCATGTTGAGGGTCACTTCTCATCAGCCCCTGAAACCCTGGAGTTCTGTGCTTTCTTTCCTGTGGGAAAGAACTGTCCTTCTCCTCCAGGGGTTCATGGCTGAAATTGGGATTCCTCCTCCAAATTTGATTATATCCAAGGATTATTCCCATATGAAACCTGCCAGGACAGACAGCTCTGGCTGTCCTTGGCCTCTTGGGGGCCACCTCTCATCCGCCTTCAAAGCACTGGGGGCCTGTCCTTTTCTCCCCATGGAAAAAAAACCATCTTCCAATTCCAGGCATCCATGGCCAAAATTGAGAATCACCTCCAAAATTCCTTATATCCAAGAATAGCTCCCAGACAAAAGCTGCCAGGACTGTCCAGGTTCCCTTGGCTTCCTGAGGGCCAGCTCTCATCTGCCTTTGAAACACTGGGGCTCTGTACTTTCCTTCCTATGAAAAAGAACTGTCTTCCTTGTCCAGATGCCCCTAGACAAAAGTGGGGTTTGGCCTCCCAAATTCTGTCTATCCAAGGATTCTTCCCTGACAACAGGTCTGGCTGGCCTTGACCTCCTTGGGGCTGCCTCTAATCAGCCTTTGAAACACTGAGACTCCACGCTTTCATTCTAATGGAGAACTGTCATTCCAGTCCAGGAACCCATGGCTGAAATGGAATTCCACCCCCAAAACTCCCCAAATATCCAAGGGTTGCTTTCAGACAAAAGCTGCAAGGACAGACAGGTCTGGCTTGCCTTGGCCTCTGGTGACTGCTTCTCATCTGCCTTCAAACCCTGGGGTTCTGTGGTTTCCTTCCTCTAGAAAAGAACTGTGCCTCTTGTCCAGGTGCTCTTGGCCTCAAGCACTTGACCACTTTATAGGGACACAGGAGCTCTGTGCTCAGTGGGGTGGAGACTGAGGACAGCAGAGGAGAGCCCTGGGAAAGATTGAAGGGTGGTTTCAGAGATGTTGGATCCTTTTCACATAGTAGAAAACAGCCAGAGAAAGGAAGAATAAATTCCAAGGGCAGCTGGGGAGGCCCAGAGTGGACACCAGGAGAAAGGAATTTCCCTGCCAGGGCAGGGCTGTCATACAACACATCCCCAGAAGGAGCCTGGAGCAGCCCAAGGCTTTGTGTGGGCAGGCAGAGGCAGGCAGGAGGCAGAGCTGTCAGCAAAGGAAGGGCCCAGCCAGGTGGGGCAGCTGGGGGATGATGACAGCCTGCAGGGACAGAGGCGCAGGTTTGCTCAGCATCAGAGACACCTTTCCGTTGCTTGTCCCCACCTGTCATCACTGCCACCAGTTCTCTCCTCTGCCTTGAACCTGGGGACACTTTGTCAGTCTTGTGCCTCACAGGGATCTACTTAAAGTACAAGAAACTTCAAAGTTTCAATCTTACATTGAGTTCTTGAGAAATTTTTGAGCCCTCTCTGAGGGACTGGGTCTGATGCAAAGAGCACCACAGCCCCAGAGGGTCATTACAGTCCTTGTGCTGTGTCTGTGCTGCTGAGCTGTGCCAGGATCCTGGCACAGAGGCAGCTCCTGGCAAGGGCAGCACTGCAGAGAGACAGCTCTGGCCAGGAGCAGCTCCTGTGCACAGCCCAGCAGGGCTGGGGCACTGCCAGGGCCCCTCAGGGACACCAGCAGGGCACAGACAGAGCTCACAGGGGCTCAGCACTGGCAGGGGCTGTGGGATGTCCCAGAGGGGGCTGTGTCACAGCGGCACCTCTGTGGCTGTGTCATGGAGGCACAGAGCAGCTGTGATGTAAGCAAGGGGCTGTGTGACAGCACAGAGTGGGTTGTGTGAGGTCACAGATTGAGCTATGACATCACAGAGTTTGTTTTGTGAGGTCATCGAGCAACTACAGCATCATAGAGGGATCTATGTGACATCACAGAGCAGATTGTGACGTCATGGCATGGCTGTATGGCATCATAGAGCAGGCTGTGAGGTCAAAGTGTGTGCTGTGACATTAAAGAGTGTCAGTATGACATCACAGAGAGGGATTTGTGACATCAATGAAGGGGTTGTGACATCACAGATCTGTCTGTGACATCATATAATAGGGGTGTGAGGCCATAGAGCAGATCCTGCCATCATAGAGGGTGTCTCTGTGACATCAGAGAGTGGGTTGTGACATCACTGGGTGGCTGTGTAACATCACAGAGCAGGCTGTGACATCACAGAACAGACAGTGACAGAACAGGGTGACTTTCTGACATTTCAGCATCTTCTGACATGATGTCACAGCTGCAGCTGTATGACATCACAGGGTGACATCCCAGAGTTGTGCTCTGCTGTGTGACACATCACACAGGGTGCTGTGTGACATGTGTGACATCACAGGAAGTGCTGTGTGATATCACTGGGGCTGTGTGACATCACAGGGGCTGTGTGACATCACAGGGGCTGTGTGACATCACAGGGGGCTGTGTGAGGTCACTGGGGAGGTCACTCTGCCCCAGCCCCCTCACAGTTCCCCCAGAGCAGTCCAACCCTGCTTGTGCACATTGGGGTCCCTGTCCCCGGGTCCCCCTGCCCCTGGCCCCGCAGCCTCCCCCAGAGGATGTTCCACGAGATCGACCCCAGAGCCTGACACGGGGACGGGGGGCTGGGGCCCTGGGGGTGGCACAGGGGGACAGGGACCCCCTGGCAGCGTCCCTGTGTCCCCCAGGGCCAGAGCCTGGGCCAGGGCTCCTTCACCCTGGTACCAATGAGGCCTTGAGAGCACTGAAAAAATCCCCAGCAAGGGATCAGCAAAAACCAGATTGAATATTAAGGGACAGCAGCACAAAGTTCCTTGGCAAGAGTCACTCTGCTCCTGACTGGACACTTCAGGCACAGCAAGGAAACAAAGCAACAACAAAACCAAACAAAATCCAGGCAATCAAACCAGAAATGAACCAAGAACTGTCCCTGTGTGTGTGTGTGTGTGAGGACAGTGACAGTGAGAAGGGGATAAAAGGAATATAGGCCAAAAAGTTTAACAGAGTTCAAACTTAAAAGGATTTAACTTATACCTTAACCTTTAACTGATACCTTCAATTTCACAATTTAGCAAAAAACAGCATTTAGCAGGATTTCATCTAACTTATAACCTATGACTTTGCAATTTAACAGAGGAATTATGTTTAACAGTATTTAACACTACTTGTAACTTACAATTAAAATAAAACAACTTAGCAAAAGAACAACTCTTAGAAACATTTAACTTTGCTTAGACCTTGTGATTTAACCTCACTTACAGGCCTGACTGACTCAGCTATCCAAGGCACTCAAACCCCTCAGAGAGCAGCATTTCTGCCACATTTCCCCAGCACAGGCACTCCTGTGTGCACACAGACACAAAGAGTCAGTGCAAGGCACCTGTGAGAAATTCCCCTGAGGGCAGGAAATGCTCCCTGTGGATCCTTTGGCATCTCCCCAGTGGGCAAAGGGCTGAGCCTGGAGGAGTGGGGGGATTGGCCCAGGCTCTGTTGTTGTTGGGGGATCCCCGAGTGCAGCAAATGGGAGAGTTCCCGGCTGGGAGAGGCCCCACTCAGAGGGAGTCGCTGGCCCAGGAGAGCTCCAAGGGCTCCTTTTGGAGCGCTGTTTGCAGGGCCCCAAGAGAGGGGCTTCAGTCCCAGCAATGGTTCATCCTGGCTGCACTTGGCACCAACAGCTTTCTTTGGCAGTGTGAGAACAGGGATGTTGTGCCACTGAGGGAACAAAACCAGTTCCCAGGGCTGCTCCTACAGAAAGCAGGAGCTGGTTGGGCAGCAGCAGTGCCTGGAGCAGACAGTGTTTGTGATGAGCTGCAGAGGAGCTGAGCCCAGGGGCTGTTGGCCAAGGCCGAGGCCCAAGGAGCATTTCTCAGCTGGCAGGGTGGCCTGAGAAGGGGAGGGGGGAATGCAGCAGCACAGGGCCCATGGAACCAAGGGACCATTGTGACACTGTGACCAAGGGACCCCTGTGGGGCCCTGTGAGACCAAGGGACCATTGTGACACTGTGGGGCCTCATGGAATCATGGAGAGCACTGTGACATTGCTGGGCCTCATAGAACCAAGGGGACTGTACTGACGCTGTGTGGCTCCATGGAATGTGGGATCATTGTGACACTGAGAGGCCCCATCAAACCAAGGGTCCATTGTGACACCATGGGGCCTCATGGAACCATGGAGACCATTATGACACTTTGGGGTGTCATGGAACCAAGGGGCCATTGTGACACTGTGAGACCCTATGGTCTCACAATGGTGCCAAAGGTCCCTTGTGACATTGCAAGGCCTCATGAAACCATGGAGAGACCATTAGGACACTTCACAGCCTCATGGAACCAAGGGGCCATTGTGACACTGTGGGGCACCATGGAACCAAGGAGACCATTGTGACACTGAGGGGACTCATGGAATCATGGAGACCATTGTGACACTATGAGGCCCCATGGAATAAGCAAAGCATTGTGACACTGTGAGGCGTCATGGAACCAGTGAGACCATTGTGACCCTGGGGGTCCCCACAGAACCAAGAGGACCATTGTGATACTGTGGGGCCTGGTGAAACCAAGAGGCCTTTGTGACACTGCAGGGCTGCATGGAACCAAAAGCTCCAATCTTGCTGGTGACATTGCAGGGGCCTGATGTCATCAGTGGTCCATTGTGACACTGAAAACCAAAGGAGACCATTGTGACACTGCAGGGCTGCATGGAACCAAAGCTCCAATTTTGTGACATTGCAGGGCCCCTGTCATCAATGGTCCATTGTGACACTGTGGAGCCAAAGGTTGACCATTGGAACCACCACTGCAAACCCCCAGGGTCCCAAAGGTCCATTGTGACACTACAGGGCTCATGGAACAGAGGAGTCATGTGACATTGTGGGGCCTGAGGAACCATGGAGACCATTGTGACACTGGGGCCCCATGGAATCAAGGGACCACCACATTGAACTGCTGGGACCCCATGGAATCAAGGCACCATTATGACACTGCAGGGCCCCATAAAACCAAGGGAACATGGAACAGGTCTGTCTTGGTTTGGCCTCCCAAAGGGCCACCTGACTGGTTTCAGCTGACCTTGGCATGTTGAGGGTCTCTTCTCATCTGCTATTGAAACACTGGGGCTCTGTGCTTTCCTTCCTATAGAAAAGAACTGTCCTTCTCCTCCCCAGGCACCCATGACCAGAATTGGGATTTCACCTCCAAATTTCCTTATATCCAGGGATTGTTCCCACAGGAATATTGCCAGGACAAGTCTGCTGGCAATGGTTTTACCAAGGGTCACCTCTCATCTGTCCCCAAAACACTGGGAAAGGCTCGTGTGTTTTCCTTCCTATGGAAAAAAACTGTCCTGCTTCTCCAGGGCCCATGGCTGAGATTGGGCTTCCACCTCCAAAATTCCTTAAATCCAAAGACTGCTCCCAGACAAAATCTGCCATTCCTGACAAGTCTGGCTGGCCTTGGCCTAGTGAGGCTCTCACCTGCCTTCCAAACACTGGGGTCTCTGTGCTTTCCTTCCTATGGAAAAGAACTGTCCTTCTCATCCAGGTGCCCATGGCCAGAATTTGGGATTTCACCTCCAACATTGCCTTACTGTGACAGACTGGAGGAGATTGTTGGCTCAAAACATTTTTGTGTGGGGGGAGGGGGGGGTCCAGCCTTGCCCAGCCCTGCCCTGCCCTGGAACCCCCCAGAGCCTCTATCCCAGCCCAGCAGTGGCTGCCAGTCCCTGGCACACCACAGGCAATGCTCCACAGCCACCTCTGCAGCCCCCAGCCCAGCTCCTGAGGGACCAAATGAGCCCAAGTCCCCACCTGGGGCCCACAGAGACCAAGGGTATTGAAGGCTGACCACAAGGCACACACCTGACCCTCACCTCTTCCCCCCATCTGAACAGTGCTGGAATCTCCTTGTAGCTGGTGACCAAATCTTTTACAGGAGCCCAAGTCTTCTGTTTCTGTGCTCCTGCAAATTTTGATTAACATTAAATTAAACAGTTGGACAGACATTTTGCCTGAAAAATATTCCTGGTTTTTTTTTTCCTGAGAATGTGGAGAAGTCTCAGGAACAAAATGTACCAATGATTATCTGCATGTGGAACCAACAGGGGATCTGTGATTGGCCCAATTTTGTTTTCTAAACATGGCCCCATCACAGTCATGGAATCAGACAGAGTTGGTAGCTCTTTTGCAATCATTCTTTCCTATTCTTTCTTTATTTCTGAGGAAATCCTTTCCTTCTATTCTTTTAGTATAGTTTGTGTCTATTTATTTTTGTTCTGTGTCTTATGCAAATGTCCTCCTGAGTCAAATTTTTTGATTAATTAAATTGAACAGGCTTAGAGTTTGTGAAGTTGAATGGGCCAAGTCAATGCTTTTGAGAAGTGTTTTTGTTGATTGAATGTCTGTTGTAGTTTGACATGAGAAGAATTTTAAAAAGTAATACAAAACTTTTTGTGTAACTGACAATCTGTTAAACCACTAAGATACTGAACATGCCTCTGTGAAACACAAATGTTAAAGATGAAAAAACCCAGGAACCTCCTCTTTCTTTTCCAGTCAACAAAGAAGCAGCAGGCCCTGGCCCCAGCCCCCATCTCAACCAAACCAAACCAAACCAAACCAAACCAAACCAAACCAAACCAAACCAAACCAAACCAAACCAAACCAAACCAAACCCTGCCATGGGCTGAGCCCCTTCCCCCCTCCCCAGGCTGCCCCCTCCCCATTGGCCCCATTCTAACCAAACCAAACCCCAACAACTACCAAACAGGAAAACAAAAGAGGCTACAAAACCCCAACCAGAACAAAGCCAGCCACAGCTATTAAAATCTTACCATCAAGTCCCCTCCATTAAACACAACTCAAACAAAAACCCCTACAACCTACAACCCATACAAAAAAATAACCCTACAACTAAAATTAAACAAAAAAAAAACCAAAAAAAACAAACCATAAAACCAATCCTAACACAACCCAACCACAACTTCCACCACAAGTTACTGGCAGGTCAGGTGTTAATCCTTTCAATACTTCAATCCCTCCTGTTGGAAAAAACAAAAAAGAAAAAAAAAACAAAACAAGCAAATAAAAAAACATAAAACCATCAAAGTCAGTAAAGAAGAAATTAAATCCCAAAAAAAAAAAAAAAAAAATCTTAATCTTAAAACTAAAATCCTTTTATAAGTTGATAAAAAAAACTTTTTTTCTTTAAAACACAAAAAAACTATTAAAAATTCAAATTAATATCAAAGAAAAACCTCCATGCTAATATCAAACTGTTAAAATAACTGTAATTTCATAAAAAGTTTAAACAGGGGGAAAAAAGTAATCCAGTATCCCCAAGAGAAGATCTCTATTCCCAGAGATAAAAATAATTTTAAAAGTAAATAATAAAAACTTTTACCTTTAAAGAACTCATCTTTAAAACAATACCCCATAAGTTGACATGGCTCATCAACAAGCTGTAAAAAAGCTTGTAGCAATAAAAACAACTTCATAATAATGAAGTTCTCCAGACAACTGTTATCCATGACAAAATTAAAAACGACAAAAAAACCTATTTTTTCCTCTTGTGAAAAAAAATCTCCATAACCTTAACAAGAAAAAATTTTCCTCCCAAAGTAAAAAAAAAAGACTATTCTAGAAATAGTAAACTAACTAGAAATTTTAAGTTTACTTTTCTTTACATTGTCAGTAAAAAAAAAATTGTAAAAAAAAAAAAGTGTGTTGAAAAAGAGTTTAATTCTTACTACCTTTTTTTTTTTTCAATTTATTTTTTAATAAAATTTTCTTTATACCCTTTTAAAATTTTAGGCCTACTTTACCTTTCTTCTAATCCTATCTCAACAAAAAAATACATAAATAATTAACTGACATTAAAACCCACCACACTCATCAATACATTAATTAAGGAATCTCAAGATTAGAAAAATCTTAAATTAACAAACCAAAACCACTACAATGTCATAAAAAACCTTTTGCCAAAGTTTCTCTGATTTTCTAAAGTTCCCAGTAAAGGCTGTTTTGTTGTTTTGAGCCCTGAGAATCTCTTGTTGGTATTTCTCCAGGAGTCCAAGTCAGAGGACACAAACAATTGTAATTCCTTTTAAATGTCTCCTTGAGAGAGTTTTTTGGGGGATGGGGTCAGGGCTTGTCTGTCCTGCTTGGCACAGCCCAGGCAGGGCTTTCCCAGCCACATTCCACACTCCATTGCCCAGCTGGAGCCGCTGGTGCCTCTGAGTTGTGCTGCCCCAGCCCCAGGGACACTCTCCTTGTCTGCCCATTCCCCACGGTCTCTGGGCAGGGATGGCCTCAGTGGGGGCTGCTGACATCCTCAGCAACTTGGAGGCTGCTGCTGAATTTTCCTGCTCCAGAGGCTTGTTCAGCCTTCAGCTCTTCAGTGCAGGAATTCAGTGTTAATTCCTTCAGGGCTCATTAACATTCAGAACACCTGAATAAGCCAAGGCTCTGGGAATAATTTGATTCAAATTTTCAAATAATTTGTGGTTAAGGGTAGATTTCAGTAGTGTATTCAAAGTGAATACATGATATTTAAAAAGACAGTGAGAAGATCCAATTTTTTTTAGGTCCTGTTTAGTTTTTTTTTTTTCCTGTTAATTTATTGATATGTGCAATCTCCAATTGACATTGAATCCAAGTACCTCCTCATGCAGTTTGAATAGATATGAAAATCAAGACCCTTCATGGCTGACAATCAATCAGACTCTGTCCCTACCCCCACCCCACCATTTCCCCATCCAAGCCCTGGCACTCAGAGCAGCCTTGTGCAAATCTGAGCTCCCTCCAGCCCAGGCTGCACCTGCAGCTTTCAGCTCCTTGGCTCCAACTCCCACCTGCTTTCCTTGGAGAAGGAGCTGCCTGAGACACAGAGGGATGTTCATTTCTTGTCAGCCAACAAAGCCAAGGGAAGGCACAGCTCCATCAAATGCAAAAGTCATTCCTCTGCTGGATATTAAATCCACTTTCCACAGCAGACAGTCTCAGAGCAATGGAAAACACCTTCTGTGCCCAGCACAGATCCCAAGGTCCCCCAAACCCTCCCTGCCCCGATTCTGCCCAGATTTGCTCTTTGCACACATGAGTCACACACTGAAGTCAGGAGCTCCCTCCATGCCCAGAGGGAGGAAAAGAGAGAAAGGGGATGAAGAGCTCTCCTGTGCAGAGCCAAGGTCCAAGTGCAGCCCCTGCAGTGGGAACCACAACTCATCAGGTTTGTGTCCTTTGGGCTCAGGGACTGGTGACACTCAGAGGCACAGAAAGGTTTCTTGCCAACAAACACAAGTTGAACATTTGAACAGTTTTATAACCATCACAGCTCTTCCCTCAGCTCTCTGAGATGTCCCAGCAGCATCTGACATGACCTCCATCCCCAAGGGATTTCTGTACAGGAATAGTTATAGACAAAGACAAAAGAAAAGGTAATTCTGTGATGGATATAAGCACAATTAGGATGTTGACTAATGTGGTATTACTTTAAATTCAGAAAGACTGGACAACTAGCTGAAGCTCAAAGCATGAAACCAGTCATTTGAGAGGCACTTGAATGACCAGAGAGCATCTAGAGGAGGAAATCTGGGAGGAATGGGAAGAATATAGATCCAGATGGTCTTGTGAAGAGATGTCCTTAGACATGGCCATTTAACCAGGAGAGCTAGAAACACCTGAATGGAAGAAAGAATTAAATATTAGACTGAATATTGATGACACAAGTAGATGGGAAGATGTGTATTTTTTCTCCTCTTTGCCATCAGTAAAAGGATGAAGAAAATCCATGTTCCTGGTGGAAAACTTTGCCATTTCTTAAAAGTACTCAAAATGACCCAGATAAAAAAAATTTGCTTGTATATTATGAAACCAACAGGTAATTAAAACCTGTGCCCCTTTCAGGCAGACATCAGTTGTGTGCCCATGAACAGGCAGTGCCACTTGTGCCCTGAGGTGCCCAGCTGGGATTGGATCTCTCAAGAGCACCTGAGGGAGAGCAGAGCACCTTGCAAGCTGCAGGTCCCTGACAGCCCCTGCAGGGCTCCTGTCCCATCAACATCTGCTCTGCTCCAGTCTGAAACAGGGCCCAGCATGGTGAATGGGATCATCAGAGAGCTGAGGTGTGTGCTGGAATTCAATGCCTCCCCATCCTGCAGAAGCCCTGCATTTCCCTCCTGCAGCCTTGGTCTCCAGCCCAGCCATGGAGGCTCTTTGGGCTCTGGACTGTTGCTGCAGCCCCCAAGGGCAGCTGAGCTCTGCCTTTGGCACAGTCAGGCCTGGCCAGTGCAGGCCATGCTCAGCAATTGCTTGTGTGTGCCTGGCCTTGCTGTCAGCCCGGCAGATGTTAATATGAATGGCCAGTTTTGTGGCCCTGGTGCTGGCCCAGCCATGGTGGCCCAGCCCCTGTGCAGGCCCAGCCCAGGCCAGGAGCATTGCGGCTGGGAACGGCCCCTGTGCCGTGGTGCCCACAGCAGCCTTGGGGCTCTGTGCCCCATGGCCTCCCTGCTGGGCAGCCTCTGCCAGCTCCTGCAGAGCCCCTGGCACCTGTGGGGCTGCACAGACAGCCCTGCCCCAGGCTCTGCCGGCCTCTGGGCCAGCAGAGAGGCAGCCAGGGCTGGCCATGGCTGGGAACAGGCCCTGAGCCCTGCAGGAGGATGGAGCTGGGCCACAGCCAAACTCAGCCCAGGCCAAAGCTGGGCTCAGCAGCCAGGGCTGCCAAGGGCTGGGCACAGAGGCTGGCGCTGACAAATGTCCTGGGCCCCCTCCCTGCTCTGTCCATGCCACCAAGGGCACAGAGCAGCCTCCTCTCTGGGCCACTTGCCTGTTTGCAATGCCTTGCACAGGCGCTGGCCCTGCCCCACAAGGCCTGGCCTGAGTTTTGCCCCTGCACGCTCAGCCAGGCTGTGATGGACACTGATGGTTTCTGGGCCAGGCTTGTGGAGCCCAGCCCAGCTCCCTGCAAGCTCTGCCAGCTGCCCTGAGCTCTGGGCAGCACCAAGGGCCTCTCCCCAGCCCAGCCCAGCCAGCTCTGGCCCCACAGCTCTGCTCAGGCCAGGCTGCTCTGGGCACTGGCCCCACGGCCTCAGCCCCTGCCAAGGGCACAGCAGCAGCTGCTGCTGCCACAGGACTCAGCCCCAGCCATGGGGGAAGGTGCTTGGCCAAGGCCAAAGGAGGCTCCCTGGCTGCCCTGCTCCCCTCTGCCTGAGGTGCTGAGAGCTCTGCAGCCCCTGCTGCCATCCCATCTGCCCAGGGCAGCACAAGAGCCCTGGGCCTTGGGGCCCTCAAGAGCTGCTCCTGCTCCAGGCCCAGGGCCCATGCCAAAGCTGGGGCAGCCACAAAGCTGTGCCCATTTCTGTTCATTGCTGCTCTGATGGGGATGGATCCTCAGCCACTTGGAGGTGATGATCAATTTTACTCCTCCAGAGGCCTCTTCTTTCTTGAGCTCTTCAGTTCAGGAATTCAGTGAGAAAAGGCTCATAAACATTTGTTCAAAACACCTGAACAAGAAAAGCCTGGGAATAATTGAAATTTTCAATTCTTCTGTGGTTAATTAGTCACATTTCAGAAGTGTATTCAAAGTGAATATACTATATTGAAAACAATGCAGAGAGAATTGTTTTGTCCTTTTTTTTTTTCCTGTTTATAGATTGATTTCAGCAATGTCCAGTTGATATTGACCCCCAGCACCTCCTCATGCAGTTTGAACAGATATGAAACTCAAGACCCTATATGGCTGACAATCAATAACACTTTGTCCCTGCCCCCACCCCACCATTTCCCTCATCCAAAGCCTGGCCCTCAGGGCTGCTGAGGAATGGAGTCACATCCAGGGGTGTCCCCAGGGCTCAGGATTGGGGCCAGGTCAGTTCAATCTCTTTATTGCTGATCTGGAGGAGGCCATCGAGGGCACCCTCAGTCAGTTCCCAGGTGAGCCCAGGCTGGGTGGGAGTGTGGCTGTGCTGGAGGGCAGGAAGCTCTGCAGAGGGATCTGGACAGGCTGGAGCCATGGGCCCAGGACAATGGGATGAGGTTCACCAAGGCCAAGGGCCGGGTCCTGCCCTGGGCTCACAACCAACCCAAACCCCTGGCCCTGCCCTGCCCCTGATCCCCACAGCCTGTCCTGTTTCCTTCATCCCTGCATTGCCAGGGACTTTCTGGGACAAGGGAGCTCTGCTCTGGCTATGGAGGGAGGTCCAAGTGCAGCCACTGGAGTGGGAACCACAACTCATCAGGTTTGTGTCCTTTGGGGTCAGGAACTGGTGAGACTCAGAGG
Source organism: Emberiza elegans (assembly GCA_024865655.1). Classification (NCBI taxonomy): domain Eukaryota; kingdom Metazoa; phylum Chordata; class Aves; order Passeriformes; family Fringillidae; genus Emberiza; species Emberiza elegans. The sequence continues at coordinate 27,807 of JALJVW010000798.1, forward strand.
CACAGAAAGTTTCTCTTCATGGCCAACAGACCATAGTTGAACAGGACACAATTAAAATAACAATCACAATTAAAAACTCTTCCCTGAGCCATGTGCAACGTCCCAGCAGCATCTGATGAGTCCACCATCCACAAGTGATTTCCATACTAAAATTAATTTCAGACAAACATGGTTCTGTGATAGATATAAACACAATTAAGTTCTTGTATCAGGATGCTCATCCTGGAGTGGGGGCAAAACAGCTCCAACAATTCCTGATTTGCAAAGCTGTCAGTGGTGGATGGAGAAGGGAGGTCAGGCTGCTCTTGGTGTTGAGGAAATGCTGAAACCAGCCTGACTCATTTCATCTCCTCCTGTCCTGGCTGATCTCCCCTCTTTCCCCTTCCACCCATTGGCTTTTGTCTCCCACCAGGCCCCAGTGAAGAGCCTGGCTCTGTGTTCTCCATCCCCTCCTGGCTGGCACTGCCAGGCTGGGATGAGGAGCCCCTCAGCCTTCCCTGCTCTGGGCTGGACAAGCCCAGCTCCCTCAGCCTCTGCTCACAGCCCAAGGGCTCCAGCCCCACCTTGGAGGCCCTTCCCAGACCCTGCTCCAGCTGCCAGACATCTTTCCTGCCCTGGGCAACCCAAACCCAGGCCACAGTGACCTGGATAATCCATGTCCTTGATGTCCTGGTCACACAGCCCTGGCCCCTTGTCCCCATGTCAGGCTCTGGGGTGGATCCTGTGGAACATCCTTTGGTGGAGGCTGTGGCTCCAGGTGGGCCGGGGGGATCCCAGGGGACAGGGACCCTGCTGGGCATGAACAGCATTGGACTTGTTGGGAGAAACTGTGAGGGGAGCTGGGGCAGAGTGACCAACCCAGTGACCTCACACAGCCCTACTGGGATGTCAGCCCTGCTGGGATGTCACACAGCCCCTCTGTGATGTCACAGCCCACTGTGATGCAGCTCTGTGATGTCACAGCCTCATTCTCTAATGTCACACATTCAGCAGATCTGGTCACTGTGATGTCTCTGATGTCACAGCCAACTCTGTGATGTCATAGTCTGCTCTGTGATGTCAGACCTCTGCCCTGTGATGTCACAGCTGAATCTGGATGTCTGTGATAGTCACATGATGTCAACCAACTCTGTGATGTCAGTTGGTTCTATTGCTGATCAATGACCTCACATAACCCACTCTGTGATGTCATAGCCCACTCTGTGACCTCATGTTACCAGATGAAAATTGTCTCCACCAGGTGAGCTGACACCTGGAGCTTGTTCTCCAAAACCCCAGGCCTATGGAAACCACACAATGCCCATTGTGTGAGAAGGAACTGGAAGTTCAGCAGCCTCAGTGTCCTGCCAGCTCAGCCAGGCCCACTGGAACATTGGGGTCCATGACCTCAGGGACCACCAGAGACCCCCAGGACAGAAGAACACATGGGTAAAGGAGGGGAAATATGTTAATGATTTTGGGGAAATTATTATCATATGTGTGTTTAGTCCAGGACAATCAATGAATATGTGAGCAAAATACAGAAAATAAACAGAAACTTTCCTGTGCTCAGCCTGCAGGGCTTTGGGGGGAGCTGTCCCCCGTGCATCCAGCTGAATAAAGAATGCTGCTCCTCAATGCTGCATTGGTGTAAAGGAGTTTTCTGTTTTACTGAATTTTTGGTAACACTCCCACTGCCAAGGAAAGCTCTGTCTGCTGCTGGTCACAAACAGAGAAGGGCTGGTGGCAGATGTGGGGCTCAGAGGCTGCCTGGGGCACAGTGACCATGAAATAATCAAGTTTTCAATGTTCTGTGAAAGAAGGAGGGGCAGCAACAAAACTTCTACACTGGAATTAGGAAGGGCAGACTTTGGCCTGTTCAGGATGCAGATTTGGGGAGTACCGAATCAGGTCCTGTTTTTTTAAGGGAAACAGCCCTTAAAAACAAAGGGGTCCAGGAAGGACAGACACATTTCAAGAAAGTAATCATAAGGGGGAAGGAGCAGCCTGTCCCAGTGTGGCAAAAGATGAGCAAGTGAGGAAAATGACTGGCCTGGCTGCCCATGGAGCTTTTGTGGGAACTCAGTGGGAAAAAAGGACCAGCAACTCAGGAAGTGTGTAAGGATGTCATTAGGTTATACAGAAAGAAAATTTGAGAGGTGAAAGCTCAATTAGAACTTAACCTGGCAACTTCTTAAAAAAAAAAAAAATGTTTTCATTAAAAAAATTATAGCAAAAGGAGGGAGAAGGAGAACCGTTACTCTTCATTGGATGCACTGGAGAACACAGTTATAAAAGATAAGGAAAAGGCTGCGCTTCTTTACATGTTGTTTATGCCAATTTTCAATATTAGGACAGGTTGCCCTCAGGATAAGTGTTCTCCTGAGCTGGTAGATGGGCACAGGAAGCAGAACAGCCCCTGTAATCCAGGAGGAAGCAGCTGCTGACCTGCTGAGCCACTCAGATGCTCACAGGTGTATGGGATCAGATGGGATCCATCCCAGGGGGATGAGGGAGCTGGTGGATGAGCTCCCCAGGCTGCTCTCCATCATTTACCATCAGTCCTGGCTCAGCAGGGAGGTCCCAGAGGACTGGAGGTGCCAGTGTGAGCCCATCCCCAAGAAGGGCTGGAAGGAGGATCTGGGGAACTCCAGGCCTGTCAGCCTGACCTGGGTGCCTGGCAAGGTTATGGAACAGATCACCTTGAGTGCCATCACAGGGCACCCACAGGATGGCTGAGGGATCAGAGCCAGCCAGCGTGGATTTCAATATCTGCATTGATGGTCTGGATGAGGGGATTGAGTCCAGCATCAGCACCCACCAGATGACACCAAGCTGGGTGTGAGTGTGGATCTGCTGGAGGTAGGAGGGCTCTGCAGCAGGGCCCTGGACAGGCTGGATCCAGGGCCCAAATCAACAAGGTGAGGTTTAACAAGTCCAAGTGCTGGGTCCTGCACTTTGGCCACAACAGCCCCTGCAGCACTACAGGCTGGGGACAGAGTGGCTGGAGAGCAGCCAGGCAGAAAGGGACCTGCAGGGACTGATGGACAGCAGGCTGGACATGAGCCAGCAGTGTGCCCAGGTGGCCAAGAAGGCCAATGGCTCCTGGCCTGGATCAGGAATGGTGTGGCCAGCAGGGCAGGGCAGGATTCTTCCCTGTGCTCAGCACTGGTTGGGCAGCACCTATGAGTGCTGTGTCCAGTTCTGCAAGGCCCCCAATTTAGGAAGGACATGGAGGGGCTGGAGCATGTCCAGAGAAGGGCAACAAGGCTGGGAGGGGTCTGGAACACAAGTCCTGTGCGGAGTGGCTGAGGGAGCTGGGGTTGTTTATCCTGGAGAAGAGGAGGCTCAGAGGAGACAGGGCAGTGTCAGGGCACAGACTGGACTTGATGATCTCCAAGGTCTTGTCTAACCTTGCTGATTCTGTGATTCTCTGAAACCACCCTTGGAGAAGTTGCAGGAGGAGCCCTGGGCCTCCTCTTCAGAAGCTCCAGCAGCCCAGGTCCTCACCCTCAGCTTCTCCTGCCAGGCCCCAAAGCCCATCCTGTCAGTCCTGCAGAGCCTCTGCAGCTCCTCCTCATTGCCCAGAACAGGGAGCCCCAGAGCCAGACACAGGGCCCCAGATGTGCCCCCCCTGGCCTGGGGTGCCTCTGGCAAGGGAGCAGCACCAGGCACTGCAGGAGCCTGCAGACAATTCCTGCAGCACTTGTAGGATGATCCTGCTGCCCCAAGGGACGTTCCCATGGTGCCAAGTCAGGAACTGCAATGGGAGTGGGGCCAGAGAGGAAAGGGCAAACAGGGATGGGCTGTTTGCAGGGGAGGGAACAGGGCTGGGCAAGAGGAAGAAATTTGTAGCAGAAGGAGGAAAGAAAGCAAAGGTGAAGCCAAGGAAATGCTGAGGGCAGTTTGGGGGTGGCTGCCAGGCAGCCCTGGCTCTGAGCAACATGTCTGCAGTGGGACAGGAAACTCCCAGCTGATGGGAACAAACTTTCTGGCTGAGTGCAGAGGCCAGGACAAAGCTGAGTGGTTTCCCTGGTGTCCCCCAGCCCTTGCTGGCCCCAGGGGCTGATGGCATTTGTGCTCCCTCAGGTTCATGTCCCCACAGCAACAGCATGGGGGTGCTCCTGCCTGCTGTGTGCAATGCAAACAGGGGCTGCTGAGCCAGTGCTGCCGTGTCTGTGCCTGCAAGGATGGGGCACCTGTGTGAGCTGGGGGAGAGGCCAGGGCTGCAGAGGGGGATGTTGTTGGCAGCTCCATGAGGACGTTCTGGGATGCTGCCCTGGGCTGTCCAGCGCACTGGGGATGGATCAGCCCCTGCTCTGCTGCTCCTTCCCGTCTGCCCCAGGGCCCTTGCAGAGCCCCAGCCATGCTGTTTGCCCCAGCCTGCCCACGGCCAGCCTGGGGCTGCTCACGGGGTTTTCTGTGCTGAGCATTGGCCTGGGTGTGTTCTTGAGAGAGCCTGGGCAAGGAGCCTGGAGCCCCCAGGGCCTGGCCTGAGGCGTCAGCACTGCCCCAGCAGTGCCCATGGCCTGTCCCTGCTGCAGCCCCGGCACTGCCACCCCCAGGGCTGTGCCCGGCCCCGAGAGCACTCAGGCCCTACAGCAACACCAGGGCCACCAGGGCAGTGGGGCAGGGCCACGGCAGCAGCACTGGCAACACCAAGTGCTGCTGCTGCTGCTGGGCACAGCTGCTGGGCCAGCACTGATCTGCCCCAGCTCTGCACACAGACATTGCTGCTGCAGCTCCAGAGAAGGCAACAAAAGGGCATCTCTGCAGAAAACTCTGCTGGGAGATCCTTTAGTTCCTTTAAAGGCACTGAGAGTGCAGCCCCTCATTGACACAGTCTATGGCTACAGGGAAGGTGGAGAGAAAGAAAATGAGAAATGGCACAAACAATGACATTTATTTGTGGACAGAATTTAAAAAGTAAAACAAAAGAAAAAACCCCACAATCAAACCAAAAAGAAGTATCAAAGATTACTTTTATTACAAGTGATTTGCAGAAATTGGCCAGCAGTTTAATGTTTCTGAAACCATCCAGTCATCAGTCTCCACACTGCAGCCTTGAGCTCCTGGTTCCTCAGGCTGTAGATGAGGGGGTTCAGGGCTGGAGGCACCACCGAGTACAGAACTGACAGGGCCAGATCCAGGGATGGGGAGGACATGGAGGGGGGCTTCAGGTAGGCAAATGTGCCAGTGCTGAGGAACAGGGAGAGCACAGCCAGGTGAGGGAGGCAGGTGGAAAAGGCTTTGTGGCGTCCCTGTTCAGAGGGGATCCTCAGCACAGCCCTGAAGATCTGCACATAGGAGAAAACAATGAACACTAAACAGCCAAAACCTAAACAGACACTTACTGCAATGAGTCCAAGTTCCCTGAGGAAGTTGGAGTGTGAACAGGAGAGCTTGAGGATCTGTGGGATTTCACAGAAGAACTGGCCCAGGGCATTGCCATGGCACAGGGGCAGGGAAAATGTATTGGCCGTGTGCATGAGAGCATTGAGAAAGGCACTGGCCCAGGCAGCTGCTGCCATGTGGGCACAAGCTCTGCTGCCCAGGAGGGTCCCGTAGTGCAGCGGTTTGCAGATGGACACGTAGCGGTCGTAGCACATGATGGTCAGGAGATAAAACTCTGCTGAGATGAAAAGAACACAAAGAAAAAGAGCTGAGCAGCACATCCTGTGTAGGAGATGTTCCTGGTGTCCCAGAGGGAATTGTGCATGGCTTTGGGGACAGTGGTGCAGATGGAGCCCAGGTCAGCGAGGGCCAGGTTGAGCAGGAAGAAGAACATGGGCGTGTGCAGGTGGTGGCCGCAGGCTATGGCGCTGATGATGAGGCCGTTGCCCAGGAGGGCAGCCAGGGAGATGCCCAGCAAGAGGCAGAAGTGCAGGAGCTGCAGCTGCCGCGTGTCTGCCAATGCCAGCAGGAGGAAGTGCCTGATGGAGCTGCTGTTGGACATTGGGGCTGGGTGGGGCCTGGAGCATGAGGATCTGTAAGAAAAGTAATCATGGAATAGTTGGGTTTGGAGAGGACTTTTAAATATCCCAGCACAGCCTGGGGCACTTTTCCCCACTGCCTGCCCAGGGCTCTGCTGCCTGGAGCTGTCCCTGCCAGCAGCTGCTTCCTGTGCCCAGGGCTGGGCCCTGCCAGTGCTGCCAGAGCCCAGCCCAGCCCTGGGGGGCTCAGCTCTGCCCTGCAGACTCCCTCCCAGCTCTGGCACTGCCCAGGGGCAGCTCTGGCTCTGCAGGCTCTGATGGCAACATCAGAGCAACCCTGAGGAGGCTGGAAAAGCAACACTGATGCTGCTCTAAGGGGCCCTGTGCTGATTTCTGTCACTGCCTGGTTTATTCAGATCTGAGCTGATTTTTTTTTTTTTCTCAACCTGGGAACTGAGAGATGAATATCTATGTGCAATTTCCCATCCAGGCAACCCAGAGCAGTTGATTAAAAAGCAGGATTTGGGCATCCCTTTTATGCCACAGCCCCTCGGTTTGCTGTCTCCCTGTATAATCTACTTGGAAAATGTTCCTGCAGTTAAATGCCATGCTGGGAGCAGTCCTGAACAATGCAGCATCCTCCCCACAAGGAGAACACTGTTTCCAAGCCTGACCAGGCTGTCTCCTCCCACCCAGATCCTGTCCCCAGTGCTGGGAGCAGCTGCCAGGGCTGGCTGAGAGCTGTCCCTGGCAGGCAGCAGAGTCCCTTGCCCCAGCACAGCAACCCTGGGCTGCAGGACCCTGCTCTGCAGGACAGCCCTGGGCCCCTGGCTGCTCTGCACAAGAGACAATCAGAGAATGTACTCACAGGCTCTGTAGGCATTGGGATGTTCCAGCTTTAGGAGATGGCTCCAGGAGCTGCAGCTGCATTGTCCTGCAGCCAGAGGTTCCTGTGCCAAGGGCTGGCAGTGATTCTGCCCCAGGCACTTCTCAGCCCCTTCCCAGCCCTGACTGATTGAAGCTCTCTGTGCCTCTGTGCTGTGCCCGGGCTGGCTGCAGGCAGTGCCCCAGCCCTGCTGGGCTGGCAGAAGAGCTGCTCATCAAGAGAAATGTGCTTTTGAAGCTCTTCTTGGTTACCAGGAGCTGCCTCTGTGCCAGGAGCCCAGCCCAGCTCAGCAGCACAGACACAGCACAAGGACTTTAATGAGCCTCTGGGGCTTTGTGCTCAGGCCCTGAACATCAGTCCCTGAGAGGGAGCTGAAGAAACCTCTCCAGAACTCCAAGTCAGAATCCAACTCCAAAGTTTCTTGGACTTTTAATGGGTCCCACTGAGGGACACGACTGAGAAAGTGTCCCCAGGCCCCAGGCAGAGCAGAGAACTGCAGGCAGTGATGACAGGTGGGGACAAAGAGAAGCCAAGCCTTGGTGCCCTGGGGCACAGCAGGGTCTGTGCCAGCAAGGGCTGGGAGGAGACACCTTGTCCTGAGGCCCTGGGGCCTCCTGGCACAGCCCCAGCCAGGCTGGGCACTGGCAGCCCCTTGTCCTGCCCTCAGCATCCCCCCCAGCCCACATCCCAGTGGCCTCAAGGATCTGCTGGAAGGAGTCCCTGGGGAGCCTTGCTCAGCAATGGCCCTGGGGACTCCATACTCCTAGGGACTGCAGGTTTTTCAAAGGACTTTGGGTTTGGCTTTTGCCTTGGAGTCTCTGAGAGCTTTGTGCAATCATGGCCTCGAATTATCTGCTGTAATTAGTCCCTGGAGAGGCTTTGTCAGTAACAACACTCACTGGGGCTCATTAATGCTTCAAGGTACTTCAGTCATTTTAAGGTACTTGGTGTTTCCTTTTTGATACAAACTCTGGGAGAGGTTTGTGCAATCATGGCCCCAATTATCTGCTTTAACGAGTCCCTTGAGAACTTTGTACTGACACTCAGTGGGGCTCATTAATGCTTTGAAATACTCAAGGTTTTTAAGGTACTTTGGATTTTCCTTTCTACTCTGAATTTCTGAGAGGTTTTTGTGCAATCCTGGCCTCCAATTCTCTCCTCCAAGGAGTCCGTGAGGAGCTTTTCTTCAGGATGGACCTCAGTGAGACCCATTCATGCTTCAAGACACTTTGAGTCTCTCCTCTGACTTTGACTCTTGGGAAGTTTTGTGCAATCTCCTCTCAGGCCTTGAGGTTCCAGGGTTCAGCTCCAAATGCACCACAGGGCTCAGTAGAATCAGGCAAGACCTGACAAACCATGGCTCTGCCTTGATTTCCCTCTGGTATAATCCAGTTCATGAGGAAGGTTTCCTTTTACAGTTATGGAGAAATATTTCAATGATCTTCTGATAAATATGTATTCCTATCGTATAGGGTGTCTTTTATTGCTGTTCCTATTATACATGATGTGATTGCAGCATTCTGTGATTGATATTGATCCAGGGTATCTCCTAAGGATGTTCAGACTGGTCAATGAAATTGTACCTTGGAGCTGACCCAGTGTGGACAACCTTGCCCCACATTCTCAACCCCATATGAGAAATGATTTTTACTTTCAAAAATTTAAATGGTTTTTAAGACCTAATCAAAATACAACAGAAGACTGAATAGAGAAAAGAATACAGTATCAAGAGCAAAGGATTCAGTCACCATGTGCTCATCTACAAAATGGATGTTCTGTCTTTTACACCTCTAGCCCCTCCCAAAGTCTTGTCAATCGACTCCTTCTTCACTGTCCAGTGGTGGAGATCACTGTCTTACACCTTGATTGGAGGTCAGGTGCTGCCATAGTAACAAGCCAACCCTCCCAAATGCCCCGACTACTGAGGCCATCCTGTGATAACAATGCAAGGGGGAGGGGAAGGATAACTATACATCTACAAAACTTCTCTTAACATATATTTAATATTCACCCCTTAATTGTGAGAGTCAACCATAGGATTACTCATCTATAACACTCCCACCTTTTCTTTTCTATAAGTCATTTTCCTTGAACAATTAAGTACAAAATTTTCTCTCTCTCTTGAATGAGTCATACCAGCATCTGTTGATGTGGGCAAGGACAGTGGGAACAGGGAAAAAAAGTCTCAGGTTTTCCTTAGACACACTTATTTAGAATGGACAAAAGGGCATCCCAGAGGTCCAGTATGGCTTTGACTCCCATCTACTGTGCCTATGTGGCTGCTACCCATAGTTGGTGTATTTTCTTAGGGGTGAGTACAGAGGCCAACTTGGTCTTGCCCTCCAGTCCCTGTTGAATTAAAAACTCAACTGAGGAATGATAGAGGTCTGGTCTGGCCTTTTGTCCCCTACCTTACCATGCCTATGGGGTTGCTACCTGCAGCAGGGCTATGGAGCCTTCTTGGTAGCAAACAAAGGGGCCAACCTGGTCTTGCCCTCCTTCCTTTGTCTTATTTTCTTAAAGAAGCTGTCCCATTACATTTTACAGTCCACGAATCATCCTACCCGTGTGTACTTCTCCCTCAACAGATGCTGGTTGTTCTCACCCATTAAAACTTTTATGGTTGTCTTTCAGTCTCTGCTTGAGGAGTCAATGTTGTTTCACCCAGCCTGGATGTTATAGTCC
>JALJVW010000800.1:0-12339 GCA_024865655.1 Emberiza elegans
CTCTCCTTGTCTGCCCATTCCCCCACGGTCTCTGGGCAGGGCTGGCTCAGTGGGGGCTGCTGACATCCTCAGCAACTTGCAGAGGCTGCTGCTGAATTCTACTGCTCCAGAGGCTCGACGTGTATTCCAACTGAATGTAACATATTTCAAAAGACAGTGAGAAAACATTTGTGAGGTCCTGCTTAGGTTTTTCTTCCTGTAATACATTGATATGTGCAATCTCCAACTGACCCTGTGTCAAAGTACCAGTGTTCTGCCCTACCTGCAACCTGGGGACACTTTCATATGAGTTATGTCCCTCAGTGGGAGCCATTTAGAGTTAAAGGAAGTTTGGACTTTGAATGTGATTTTGAGTTCTTGAGGAGGTTTGGAGCACACTCGGAGGCACTGATGAGTGTGATGCAAAGAGCACCAAAGGCCCAGAGGGTCATTGAAGTCCCTGTGCTGTGTCTGTGCTGCTGAGCTGGGCCGGGCTCCTGGCCCAGAGGCAGCTGCTGGCAAGGGGCAGGCGCTGCAGAGACAGCTCTATGAGCCGGGCAGCTCCCTGTGCAGGCCAGCAGGGGCTGGGGAGCACTGCCAGAGGCCCCTGAGGACCTCAGGGGCACAGACTGAGCTCAGGGGCTCCAGCACAGGCAGGGGCTGTGCCATGGCCCAGAGCTGTGTCACAGCAGCACCTCTGTGGCTGTGTCCTAGGGCAGAGCAGCTGGCAGCCTCAGCGAGACTGTGCCGGCAGCACAAGTGGGCTGTGAGCTCGCAGACTGAAACCGGCATCACCAGAGTTTGTTGGCCGCGAGGTCATGGAACGCTCCAGCATCATCGAGGGGTCTGTGAAATCATGGAGCAGGCGCGGTGGTCATGGTGTGCAGTGGCGTCACAGAGCAGGTCGAGGTCATAGTGTATTGCGGTGTTTACAGGTGGCGGTATGGCATCACAGAGGGTTGTGTGACATCGCTGATGGACTTGTGACATCCCGCAGAGGTGGCTGTGACATCATAGAGTAGGGTGTAAGACCATAGAGCGACTGTACCATCGCCGGAGGTGGCTCTGTGACATCGAACTGGGTTGACGACATCGCTGGATGTCCCCAGGTAGCATGACAGAACCGGCTGTGACATCTGAAGAGACTCGTGACATCCAGGGTGATTGTGACCTCAGACTGCAGCTGTGCTTGACAGCCCAGAGTGATATCCCAGCATTGGCTCTGTGACATCGCTGGGGGATTTGTTTCATCCATGCACAGGCTTCCAACATCCACAGGGCCTGTGTGACATCATGGTGGTTCCTGTGGAATCACAGATGGCTCTGTGACATGACAGGGGCTGTGTGAAGGTCACTGGGAGGTCCTCTGCCCCAGCCCCCCTCACAGTTCCCCCCAGAGCAGTCCCCCCTGCTCGTGCTGGCCAGGGTCCCCTGTCCCCATGGGTCCTGGCCACCAGCCTCCCCAGGATGTTCCACGAGATCGAGCCCAGAGCCTGACCACGGGCCCGGGGCAGGGCCCTGGGGGTGGCACAGGGGACAGGACCCCCCGGCAGCATCCCGTGTCCCCCAGGGCCAGAGCCTGGGCCAGGGCTCCTTCTTCACCCTCTACAAACGAGGGGCTGAGGCGCTGAAAAAATCCCCAACAAGGAATCAGCAAAACCAGATTGAATATTAAGGAGGCAGCACAAGGTTCCTTGGCAAAGTCACTCTGCTCCTGACTGGGCACTCTAGGCACACCAAAGAAACAAAGCAACAAAAAACCAAACAAAAATCCAGTCAAAGAAAAGAGTGGACCAAAACCAGGACTTGACTGATACCTTAGACTTTAGCATTTAGCAAAAGAACAGCACTTAACAGTATTTAAACTTACTTGTAACCTAGGACTTAATGATGTAGCTCTGCTAAAAACTTAACAATATTCAACAGCTTAGCTTCTTCTATTCAATGTAACAACTTAGCAAAGAACAACTCTTGCAGCATTGAACTCAGCTTACACTTGGCTCACCATCACTTGCAGGCCTGACTGGCTCAGCTCTCCAAAGGCCTCCAAGCCCTCAGAAACAGCATTTATTATACATTCCCAGCACAGGCACTCCTGTGTGCAGAACCACCAAGACAGTACAGGCACCTGTGAGCAATTCCTGAGGGCAGGGGAATGCTCCCTGAGGATGTTTGGCATCTCCCAGCGGGCAAGGCTGAGCCTGGAGGAGTGGGGGGATCGGCCCAGGCTCCGTCGTTGTTCAGGATCCCCAGTGCAGCAAACGGGAGAGTTCCCAGCTGGGAGGAGGCCTGCGAGGGAGTGGCTGGCCCGTCCCAGCCATGGTTCATCCTGGCGCACTTGGCACCAGCAACTTTCTTTGGCAGGGTGAGAACAGGGATGTTGTGCCACGCAGGAACAGAAACAGCTGCCAGGGCTGCTGCTAAAGGAACCAGGGGCTGGTTGGGCAGCAGCAGTGCCTGGAGCAGACAGTGTTTGTGAGCTGAGCCCAGGGGCTGTTGGCCAAGGCCGAGGCCCAGGGGCATTTCTCAGCTGGCAGGGCGGCCTGAGAAGGGAGGAGGGCAGCAGCACAGGGCCCATGGAACCAAGGGACCATTGTGACACCGTGGTTCCCTGATAGACCAAGGGCCATGGTGACACTGTGGGGGCCCTGTGAGAACAAGGGACATTGGGACATTGTCACACCCCATGGAACCAAGGTCCTGTGACATTGCAAGGCCTCATGGAACCATGGAACCTTGGAAAGACCATTGAGACACTTCACAACCTCATGGAACCAAGGGGCTGTTGTGGCACTGAGGAGACTCATGGAATCATGGAGACCATTGTGACACTACGAGGCCCCATGGAATAAGCAAAGCATTGTGACGCTGTGGGGCACCATGGAACCAAGGAGACCATTGTGACACTGTGGGGCACCATGAAACCAAGGAGACCATTGTGACACTGTGGGGCACCATGAAACCAAGAGGCCTTTGTGACATTGCCAGGCCTTCTGTCATCAGTGGTGCATTGTGACACTAAGAAACCAAGGGGGACCATTGTGACACTGCAGGGCTTCATGGAACCAAAGCTCCAGGGTGACACAGAGAGGCCGCCTCTCATCAATGCTCCATTGTGACACCGTGGAGCCAACGGAGACCATTGTGACACCACAAACCCTCATGGTCCAAAGGCCCATTGTGACATTGCAGGGCTCACGGAACAGAGGAGTGACATGACATTGTGAGGCCTGTGGAAGCACAGAGACCATTGTGGCACTTCAAGGCCTCATGGAATCCTTGGGGCCTTTGTGACACATGGGACCTTCAGGAAGCTGGGAGCCATTGTGAAACTGTGGGACCCCATGGAACCAAGGCAGCCTTGTGACACCTCAGGGCCCCATAAAACCAAGGGACACACAGAACAGGTCTGGCTGGTTTGGCCTCCCGTGGGCCACCTGACTGGTCCAGCTGACCTTGGCATGTTGAGGGTCTCTTCTCATCTGCTGCTGAAACACTGGGGCTCCGTGCTTTCCTTCCTGTGGTAAAGAACTGTCCTTCTCCTCCAGGCCATGACCAGAACTGGGATTTCAAAACCAAATTCCCTTCTATCCAGGCATTGTTCCCATAGCAATATTGCCAGGACAAGTCTGTCTGCCTGTGCTTTCACAAGGGTCACCTCTCATCTGTGCCCAAAACCCTGGGAAGGCTCTGTGCTTTCCTTCCTATGGAAGAGAACTCTCCTTCCTGGCCAGGTTCCCGTGTCTCAAATTTGGGTCCACCTCCAACACTGCCTATTGGGACAGACTGGAGGAGATTGTTGGCTTGGATCATTTCATGTGTGGGGAGGAAGGGCAGGTCCAGCTTTGCCCTGCCGGTGAGCCCAGCCCTGCCCTGCCCTGGAACCCCAATCCCCCAGAGCCTCCATCCCAGCCCCCGCAGTGTCTGCCAGCCCCTGGCACAGCACAGGCAATGCCCACAGCCACCTCTGCAGCCCCCAGCCCAGCTCCTGAGGGACCAAATGACCCCAGTCCCACCTGGGAAGGCCCAGGAAGACCAAAGGGGTATTTAAGTCTGACCACAAAGGCAAGCACACATCTTGACCCTCCCTCCTCTTGCAATTTCCATCTGAACAACACTGGAATCCAGGTGGGGGGTGCTTCTCTGTATCTTATATGTCTTTCTCTCTTTCTGTGTCTACTTCTCCTATTTCTTTCTCTCTGCAAATTTTGATTACCTTAAAATGGAATGGGCATAGAGATTCTGAAGTTGAATGGGCCAAGTTAATGCTTTGAGAAGTGTGTTTTGCTGATTGAATGTTACAATGTACCTTTGGCCAAAGTTTCTCTGATTTTCTAAATTTACCAATAAAATCTGGTCAGTTGTTTTGAGCTCCTGAGGATCTCTGGTAGCTATTTCTCCAGTACATCCAACTCAGAGGACACCAATAATTGTAATTCCTTTAAAATGTCTCATGGAAAGAATTGTTTGGGGCATGGGAGTGCGGGCTTGTGTGTCCTGCTTGGCACAGCCCAGGCAGGGCTTTCCCAGCCCCATTCCACACTCCATTTCCCAGCTGCAGCCCCTGGTGCCTCTGAGTGCTGCTTGCCCAGCCCCGGGGACGCTCTCCTTGTCTGCCCATTCCCCCCACGGTCTCTGGGCAGGGCTGGCTCAGTGGGGGCTGCTGACATCCTCAGCAACTTGCAGAGGCTGCTGCTGAATTCTACTGCTCCAGAGAGGCTCGACATGTATTCCAACTGAATGTAACATATTTAAAAAGACAGTGAGAAAACATTTGTGAGGTCCTGCTTAGGTTTTTCTTCCTGTAATACATTGATATGTGCAATCTCCAACTGACACTGTGTCAAAGTACCAGTGTTCTGCCCTACCTGCAACCTGGGGACACTTTCATATGAGTTCTGTCCCTCAGTGGGAGCCATTTAGAGTTAAAGGAAGTTTGGACTTTGAATCTGATTTTGAGTTTTTGAGGAGGTTTGGAGCACACTCGAGGCACTGATGAGTGTGATGCAAAAAAGCACCAAAGGCCCAGAGGGTCATTGAAGTCCCTGTGCTGTGTCTGTGCTGCTGAACTGGGCCGGGCTCCTGGCCCAGAGGCAGCTGCTGGCAAGGGCAGCGCTGCAGAGAGACAGCTCTGGGCAGGAGCAGCTCCTGTGCAGAGCCCAGCAGGGCTGGGGCACTGCCAGGGGCCCCTCAGGGACACCAGCAGGGCACAGACTGAGCTCCCAGGGGCTCAGCACTGGCAGGGGCTGTGCCATGGCCCAGAGGGCTGTGTCACAGCAGCACCTCTGTGGCTGTGTCCTAGAGGCACAGAGCAGCTGGGATGTCAGCAAGGGGGCTGTGTGAGCTCACAGACTGGGCTCTGACATCACAGAGTTTGTTGTGTGAGGTCATGGAGCAGCTCCAGCATCATAGAGGGGTCTGTGTGACATCATAGAGCAGGCTGTGATGGTCATGGTGTGTGCAGTGACGTTACAGAGCAGGGTGTGAGGTCATGGTGTGTGCAGTGACATTACAGAGTGGCAGTATGGCATCACAGAGAGGGTTGTGTGACATCGCTGATGGACTTGTGACATCGCAGAGGTGGCTGTGACATCATAGAGTAGGGTGTAAGGCCATAGAGCAGACTGTACCATCATGGAGGGTGGCTCTGTGACATCAGACTGGGTTGTGACATCGCTGGATGTCTGAGTAACATGACAGAACCGGCTGTGACATCAC
The DNA here is from genome assembly GCA_024865655.1 of Emberiza elegans. Classification (NCBI taxonomy): domain Eukaryota; kingdom Metazoa; phylum Chordata; class Aves; order Passeriformes; family Fringillidae; genus Emberiza; species Emberiza elegans. Next base: position 5,698 of record JALJVW010000800.1, read on the forward strand.
AGAAGAGACCGTGACATCCAGGGGTGATTTGTGACCTCAGACTGCAGCTGTGTGACAGCCCAGAGTGATATCCAACATTGGCTCTGTGACATCACATGGGGATTTGTTTCATCCATGCTGGGCTTTAACATCACAGGGCCTGTGTGACATCATAGGTGGTTCTGTGGAATCACAGATGGCTCTGTGACATGACAGGGGCTGTGTGGGGTCACTGGGAGGTCCCTCTGCCCCGGCCCCCCTCACAGTTCCCCCAGAGCAGTCCAACCCTGCTCGTGCACAGCGGGTCCCCTGTCCCCGGGTCCCCCTGGCCCCCAGCCTCCCCAGAGGATGTTCCACGAGATCGAGCCCAGAGCCTGACACGGGGCCGGGGCCGGGGGCCCTGGGGGTGGCACAGGGGACAGGGACCCCTGCAGCATCCCCTGTGTCCCCAGGGCCAGAGCCTGGGCCAGGGCTCCTTCACCCTCTTACAAACGAGGGCTGAGGCGCTGAAAAAATCCCCAGCAAGGAATCAGCAAAAACCAGATTGAATATTAAGGAGAGCAGCACAGAGTTCCTTGGCAAGAGTCACTCTGCTCCTGACTGGGCACTCTAGGCACACCAAAAAAAACAAAGCAACAAAAAACCAAACAAAATCCAGTCAAAGAAGAAATGAACCAAAACCAGGACTTGACTGATACCTTAGACTTCAGCATTTAGCAAAAGAACAGCACTTAACAGTATTTAACCTTACTTGTAACCTAGGACTTAATGATGTAGCTCTGCAATAAAAACTTAACAATATTCAACAGCTTATAACTTCTATTCAATGTAACAACTTAGCAAAAGAACAACTCTTAGCAGCATTGAACTCAGCTTACAGCTTGTGACTCACCATCACTTGCAGGCCTGACTGGCTCAGCTCTCAAGGCACTCAAGCCCTCAGAAGCAGCATTTGTGCCACATTTCCCCAGCACAGGCACTCCTGTGTGCACACAGACACCAAGAGTCAGTGCAAGGCACCTGTGAGCAATTCCCTGAGGGCAGGGAATGCTCCCTGAGGATATTTTTGGCATCTCCCCAGCGGGCAAAGGGCTGAGCCTGGAGGGTGGGGGGATCGGCCCAGGCTCCGTCGTTGTTCAGGATCCCCGAGTGCAGCAAGCGGGAGAGTTCCCGGCTGGGAGAGGCCCCACTGCGAGGGAGTGGCTGGCCCAGGAGAGCTGCAAGGGCTCCTTTTGGAGCGCTGCTTGCAGGGCCCCAAGAGAGGGGCTTCAGTCCCAGCCATGGTTCATCCTGGCCGCACTTGGCCCCAGCAGCTTTCTTTGGCAGGGTGAGAACAGGGATGTTGTGCCACGCAGGGAACAGAAACAGCTGCCAGGGCTGCTGCTAAAGGAACCAGGAGCTGGTTGGGCAGCAGCAGTGCCTGGAGCAGACAGTGTTTGTGAGGAGCTGAGCCCAGGGGCTGTTGGCCAAGGCCGAGGCCCAGGGAGCATTTCTCAGCTGGCAGGGCAGCCTGAGAAGGGGAGGGGGGAATGCAGCAGCACAGGGCCCATGGAACCAAGGGACCATTGTGACACTGTGGCGCCCTGATAGACCAAGGGGCCCTGGTGACACTGTGGGGCCCTGTGAGAACAAGGGACATTGGGACATTGTCACACCCCATGGAACCAAAGGTCCACTGTGACATTGCAAGGCCTCATGGAACCATGGAACCTTGGAAAGACCATTGAGACACTTCACAACCTCATGGAACCAAGGGGCTGTTGTGGCACTGAGGAGACTCATGGAATCATGGAGACCATTGTGACACTACAAGGCCCCATGGAATAAGAAAGCATTGTGACGCTGTGGGGCACCATGGAACCAAGGAGACCATTGTGACACTGTGGGGCACCATGAAACCAAGAGGCCTTTGTGACCCTGCAGGGCTGCATGGAACCAAGGGGCCATTGTGACATTGCCAGGCCTTCTGTCATCAGTGGTGCATTGTGACACTAAGAAACCAAGGGGGACCATTGTGACACTGCAGGGCTTCATGGAACCAAAGCTCCAGGGTGACACAGAGAGGCCGCCTCTCATCAATGCTCCATTGTGACACCGTGGAGCCAACGGAGACCATTGTGACACCACAAACCCTCATGGTCCAAAGGCCCATTGTGACATTGCAGGGCTCACGGAACAGAGGGTGACATGACATTGTGAGGCCTGTGGAAGCACAGAGACCATTGTGGCACTTCAAGGCCTCATGGAATCCTTGGGGCCTTTGTGACACCATGGGACCTTCAGGAAGCTGGGAGCCATTGTGAAACTGTGGGACCCCATGGAACCAAGGCAGCCTTGTGACACCTCAGGGCCCCATAAAACCAAGGGACACAGAACAGGTCTGGCTGGTTTGGCCTCCCGTGGGCCACCTGACTGGTCCAGCTGACCTTGGCATGTTGAGGGTCTCTTCTCATCTGCTGCTGAAACACTGGGGCTCCGTGCTTTCCTTCCTGTGGTAAAGAACTGTCCTTCTCCTCCAGGCCATGACCAGAACTGGGATTTCAAAACCAAATTCCCTTCTATCCAGGCATTGTTCCCATAGCAATATTGCCAGGACAAGTCTGTCTGCCTGTGCTTTCACAAGGGTCACCTCTCATCTGTGCCCAAAACCCTGGGAAGGCTCTGTGCTTTCCTTCCTATGGAAGAGAACTGTCCTTCCTGGCCAGGTTCCCGTGTCTCTCAAATTTGGGTCCACCTCCAACACTGCCTATTGGGACAGACTGGAGGAGATTGTTGGCTTGGATCATTTCATGTGGGGGAGGAAGGGCAGGTCCAGCTGCCCCTGCCCGGTGAGCCCAGCCCTGCCCTGCCCTGGAACCCCAATCCCCCAGAGCCTCCATCCCAGCCCCGCAGTGTCTGCCAGCCCCTGGCACAGCACAGGCAATGCTCCACAGCCACCTCTGCAGCCCCAGCCCAGCTCCTGAGGGACCAAATGACCCCAGTCCCCACCTGGGGAAGGGCCCAGGAAGACCAAGGGGTATTTAAGTCTGACCACAAGGCAAGCACACATCTTGACCCTCCCTCCTCTTGCAATTTCCATCTGAACAACACTGGAATCCAGGTGGGGTGCTTCTCTGTATCTTATATGTCTTTCTCTCTTTCTGTGTCTACTTCTCCTATTTCTTTCTCTCTGCAAATTTTGATTACCTTAAAATGGAATGGGCATAGAGATTCTGAAGTTGAATGGGCCAAGTTAATGCTTTGAGAAGTGTGTTTTGCTGATTGAATGTTACAATGTACCTTTGGCCAAAGTTTCTCTGATTTTCTAAATTTACCAATAAAATCTGGTCAGTTGTTTTGAGCTCCTGAGGATCTCTGGTAGCTATTTCTCCAGTACATCCAACTCAGAGGACACCAATAATTGTAATTCCTTTAAAATGTCTCATGGAAAAAAATTGTTTGGGGCATGGGGTGCGGGCTGTGTGTCCTGCTTGGCACAGCCCAGGCAGGGCTTTCCCAGCCCCATTCCCTCCATTTCCCAGCTGCAGCCCCTGGTGCCTCTGAGTGCTGCTTGCCCAGCCCGGGGACGCTCTCCTTGTCTGCCCATTCCCCACGGTCTCTGGGCAGGGCTGGCTCAGTGGGGGCTGCTGACATCCTCAGCAACTTGCAGAGGCTGCTGCTGAATTCTACTGCTCAGAGGCTCGACATGTATTCAACTAGATGTAACATATTTAAAAGACAGTGAGAAAACATTTGTGAGGTCCTGCTTAGGTTTTTCTTCCTGTAATACATTGATATGTGCAATCTCCAACTGACACTGTGTCAAAGTACCAGTGTTCTGCCCTACCTGCAACCTGGGGACACTTTCATATGAGTTATGTCCCTCAGTGGGAGCCATTTAGAGTTAAAGGAAGTTTGGACTTTGAATCTGATTTTGAGTTTTTGAGGAGGTTTGGAGCACACTCGGAGGCACTGATGAGTGTGATGCAAAAAGCACCAAAGGCCCAGAGGGTCATTGAAGTCCCTGTGCTGTGTCTGTGCTGCTGAACTGGGCCGGGCTCCTGGCCCAGAGGCAGCTGCTGTGAGGGCAGCGCTGCAGAGAGACAGCTCTGGGCAGGAGCAGCTCCTGTGCAGAGCCCAGCAGGGCTGGGGCACTGCCAGGAGCCCCTCAGGGACACCAGCAGGGCACAGACTGAGCTCCCAGGGCTCAGCACTGGCAGGGGGGCTGTGCCATGGCCCAGAGGGGCTGTGTCACAGCAGCACCTCTGTGGCTGTGTCCTAGAGGCACAGAGCAGCTGGCATGTCAGCAAGGGGCTGTGTGACAGCACAGAGTGGGCTGTGTGAGCTCACAGACTGGGCTCTGACATCACAGAGTTTGTTGTGTGAGGTCATGGAGCAACTCCAGCATCATAGAGGGTCTGTGTGACATCATAGAGCAGGCTGTGATGGTCATGGTGTGCAGTGACGTTACAGAGCGGGGGTGTGAGGTCATAGTGTGTGCAGTGACATTACAGAGTGGCAGTATGGCATCACAGAGAGGGTTGTGTGACATCGCTGATGGACTTGTGACATCGCAGAGGTGGCTGTGACATCATAGAGTAGGGGTGTAAGGCCATAGAGCAGACTGTACCATCATGGAGGGTGGCTCTGTGACATCAGACTGGGTTTTGTGACATCGCTGGATGTCTGAGTAACATGACAGAACCGGCTGTGACATCACAGAAGAGAGCGTGACATCAGGGGTGATTTGTGACCTCAGACTGCAGCTGTGTGACAGCCCAGAGTGATATCCCAGCATTGGCTCTGTGACATCACATGGGGATTTGTTTCATCCCATGCTGGGCTTTAACATCACAGGGCCTGTGTGACATCATAGGTGGTTCTGTGGAATCACAGATGGCTCTGTGACATGACAGGGGCTGTGTGGAGGTCACTGGGGAGGTCCCTCTGCCTGGCCCTCACAGTTCCCCCAGAGCAGTCCAACCCTGCTCGTGCATGCGGGGTCCCCTGTCCCCCAGGTCCCCCTGGCCCCACAGCCTCCCAGAGGATGTTCCACGAGATCGAGCCCAGAGCCTGACACGGGGCTGGGGGCCGGGGCCCTGGGGGGTGGCACAGGGGACAGGACCCCCGGCAGCATCCCCGTGTCCCCAGGGCCAGAGCCTGGGCCAGGGCTCCTTCACCCTCTTACAAACGAGGGGCTGAGGCGCTGAAAAAATCCCAGCAAGGAATCAGCAAAAACCAGATTGAAGATTAAGGGAGAGCAGCACAAGTTCCTTGGCAAAGTCACTCTGCTCCTGGCTGGGCACTCTAGGCACACCAAAAGAAACAAAGCAACAAAAACCAAACAAAATCCAGTCAAGAAGAAATGAACCAAAACAGGACTTGACTGATACTTGACTTCAGCATTTAGCAAAAGAACAGCACTTAACAGTATTTTGGCTTACTTGTAACCTGGGACTTCATGATGTGGCTCTGCAATTAAAATTTAACAATATTCAACAGCTTATCACTTCTATTCAATGTAACAATTTAGCAAAGAACAACATTTCCCCAGCACAGGCACTCCTGTGTGCACACAGACACCAAGAGTCAGTGCAAGGCACCTGTGAGCAATTCCCTGAGGGCAGGAATGCTCCCTGAGGGCCCCACTGCGAGGGGTGGCTGGCCCAGGAGGCTGCAAGGGGGCTCCTTTTGGGCGCTGCTTGCAGGGCCCCAAGAGAGGGCTTCAGTCCCAGCCATGGTTCATCCTGGCCGCACTTGGCCCCAGCAGCTTTCTTTGGCAGGGTGAGAACAGGGATGTTGTGCCACGCAGGGAACAGAAACAGCTGCCAGGGCTGCTGCTAAAGGAACCAGGAGCTGGTTGGGCAGCAGCAGTGCCTGGAGCAGACAGTGTTTGTGAGGAGCTGAGCCCAGGGGCTGTTGGCCAAGGCCGAGGCCCAGGAGCATTTCTCAGCTGGCAGGGGCGGCCTGAGAGGGGGGGGGAATGCAGCAGCACAGGGCCCATGGAACCAAGGGACCATTTGACACCGTGGCGCCCTGATAGACCAGGGGCCATGGTGACACTGTAGGGGCCCCTGTGAGAACAAGGGACATTGGGACATTGTCACACCCCATGAACCAAAAGGTCCACTGTGACATTGCAAGGCTTCATGGAACCCATGGAACCTTGGAAAGACCATTGGGGACACTTTACAACACCTCATGGAACCAAGGGCTGTTGTGGCACTGGGGAGACTCACTTGGAATCACAGGAGGCCATTGTGTTTTCGAGGCCCCATGGAATAAGCAAAAATTGTGGCGCTGTGGGGCACCATGGAACCAAGGGAGACCATTGCTTGACACTGTGGGGCACCATGAAACCAAACGCTGTGTGACCCTGCAGGGCTGCATGGAACCAAGGGGCCATTACAGCAGCGACGTGCCAGGCCTTCTGTCATCAGTGGTGCATTGTGTACTAAAACCAAGAGACCATTGTGACACTGCAGGTGACTTCATGGGCAAAAGCTCCAGGGGTGACACAAGGCATACCTCTCATCAATGCTCCATTGTGACACCGTGGAGCCAGCGGAGACCATTGTGACACCACAAACCCTCATGGTCCAAGGCCCATTGTGATTTGTGAAACTGTGGGACCCCATGGAACCAAAGGCAGCCTTGTGACACCTCAGGGCCCCATAAAACCAG
>JALJVW010000802.1:0-12980 GCA_024865655.1 Emberiza elegans
AGAGTGACTGGAATCATACTGGGATTGACTGGGGAGTGGCTGGTTTTGTGGATTTTGGGGGTTTGGATTTTGGGGATTTTATTGGCATTTTGAGGGGAGTTTTTCTGGGGCTCTTTGGGGTTTATTGAATTTTTTGCATCTGTTCTTGAATTTTGGGGTTTTACTGGGATTTTGTTGGGATGTTTTGGGATCCTCAGAAATTCTGGGGGTTTTATTGGGATTTTAGGAGATTTTGGGGCATTTTATTGGAATTGTGGTGGCATTTAGTGGGATTCATTTGGGGATTTGGGGTTTTGGGATTTTTGGTGGGATTTTTGGGGTTTTGTGGGTGTTGCCAGGATTTCTTTGGATCTTGGGGGAGATTTTGGGACTTTTATGGTTTTGGGGACATTTTTGGGGATTTGGGGAGTGTAATCAGGATTTTTGGGGTTATTGGGATTTCAAAGGATTTTTGTGGGCTTTGATTGGGATTCTAGGGTGTTTCTAATGGGATTTTGAGAGATTTAATTGGGATTTAGTGGTTTTATTGGGACTTTTAGGGATTTTAAGGAGATTTTGGTGCCTCTCAGCCCTTCCCCACACCCAGGAATGCCCCAAAGCCCCCTAAAATTCCACTAAAAACCCCACAAAATCCCCAAAATTTACAAGAAATCCTCAAAACCCCAAAGAACCTCTAAAAACCCCAGTGGAACTCACCAAAATTTAAAATAACTCCCAAAACTTTCAAAAATCTCCCTCCCAAGAAACCCTCACAACCCCAACAAAACACCCAAAATCCAAACCCCAAATCATGTGTAGCTCCATCAGAAACCCAGTAATTCTCCCCAAAAGCTCAATAATTCCTTCTAAACTCACAATAAAATCCCCCAAAGCCCAAAAAGCCACCCCAAAATCCCCAAAAACCCTCTCAAACCCCAAAATCTCCACAAATCCCCAGAATGTTTAAAGACTCAGTGGGGCGTCCTGGATCAGGGGCCACGGCCCGTGGAACAGGAGCCACTTCAGGGGCCCTCAGGCTTTTTGGGAGGTGGGGTTGGGAGACATGGGGACCCCCAAAAAAAGGGGGGAACCCCTGCTGTGCCCCTCCCCCCAAAACCCCCAGACCCCAGTTCAGGTGGGCCTGGGACCCCTGGGACCCTGGGGAATCTCCCCTGGGACCCTCCAGAACCCCCAAACCCCCAGAGCTCCCCCAGTGTTGGCCCAGAACCACCCTGGACCCCAAAAAACCTCCCAGGACTCTCAGAACCCCCCCAAAATTCACCCCAGACCCACCTGAGACCCCCAAATCCATCAGACTGCCCCAAATCCTTTCAGACCCCTCAATCCCCCCAAACCCTATGAAATCCCCTCAGACACCTGTGTTTTCTCCAGACCAACCTCAAACCCCCCAGAAAAACTCACAAAAGTTCCTCTCACAATCCCCCAAAAATCCCCTCAAACCCCAAAATTCCCCTCAGATCCCAAAACTCACCAAAACGCTCCCAGAGACCCTCTCAAGTTTCTTTCAAAAGCTCCCTAAAGCCCCTCAGACCCACCAAGTCCCCTCACACCCCTCATTCCCCCCAAACCCCAAACCCACCCCTGTATTTCCCAAAATGCCCCAAAAATCCCCTTTACCCTCAGAAATCCCCCAAACCCCCAGTTTCCCACGGACCCAAAATGCCCAAACTCTCCCCTCACAATCTCCCGCCTTTAGCCCGTCAGTGGCCCCCAGAACAATAGGGGGACTCAGTGGGCAGCTGCAAGTCAGGAAACTAGGGCCAATCACATACGGCTCCCTCAGCAACGCCGCCTCCCTGCCACCCCAGCCAATGGGAAGGGCTGGAAGCGCCCCCTTCCCATGCCCCCTCCGGAAACTCAGGGGGACGGGAGGGGGGAGGGGCCTGAGGGATGGGGGTGGGGGCTGGGGGTTGGGGGTCCGGGGTTTTGGGGGGCCCCCTGGGGGACCTGGGGGTGGGTCCTGGGGGGGTGGGGGACCTGGGGGGGTCTGGGATGGGGGGGGACATTGGGGGGTGGGAGGGGTCTGGGGCAGTTCTGGGGGTTTCTCAGACCTGGGGGGTCTTGGGAGGGTCTGGGGGTGTTGGGATGGTCCTGGGGGAGTTTGGGGGGGGGCTCCCTGAGGGTGTCCTGGGGGTCCCCCAAACCCTTTGGGGGGTCTGGAAGGGCAATTTGCCTCCAGGGAGAGGGTCTGGGAACCCTTGGGGTTTTTGGGGAGAGGTCTGGGGGATCCTCCAAAATCCCTGGGGAGCCTGAGTTGGGTTTGGGGAGGGTCAAAGGGTCTCCTGAGACACCGTGGAAGGTCTGGGGGGCTCTCAGGGGTCCTGGGGAGATTTGGGGTCCCAGGGGGTCCCCAGGCCCACCCTGAACCTGGGGGTCTGGGGGTTTCAGGGGGGGGCACAGGCGGGGTTCCCCAGTTTTTGGGGGTCTCCCATGGTGCCCCCCCCAAAAGCTAAGGGCCCCCTGAAGTGGTTCCTGTTCCACCGGCCGGTGCCCCCTGATCCAGGACAGCCCCTACTGAGTCTGGGAGGGGTTTGGGGGATTTTGAGGGCTTTTTGGGGATTTGGGGAGCAACCAAGGCAGGGATTTGGGGTGGCTTTTTTGGGTTTTCAAAATTTTTGTTGTTTAGGGGAATTTTTGTGGTTTTAGGGAAAATTATTGGGTTTTGGTGGGGGTTAAGATCCTAGGGGTTGGAGGTGTTTGGATTTTGGGAGAGTTTATTGGGGTTCTGGGGGGTTTTGGGTTTTTGGGGGATTTATTCAAGTTTTTGAGAGTATTTTTAAAATTTTGTGGGTTCCACTGGGATTTTGTGGGATTCTCTGGGGATTTGGAGGATTTTATTGTAATTTTGGGTCCCCTTTTGGGGGTTTTAGTGGAATTTTTGGGTCCTGTGTGGTCTGGGGGCTTTGAGGTTGTCCCCAGGTGTGGGGAAGGGCTGAGAGGCACCAAAATCTTCTTAAAGGCAAAAGTCCCAATAAAACCCACAACATCCCAATTAAATTTCACAAAATCCTTTTAGAACACCCTAGAATCCCAAAAAGCTCTCACAAAATCTCTTTGAAATCCCAACAACCCCCATAATCCCAATTAAGCCCCAAAATCATCAGGAAAATGTCCCCAAAACCACAAGAAGCCCCACAAAGGCCCTCCCCAAGACGTCCTCACCCCAGTCCAACAGGAAAAAAACCCAGAACCCCCAAATCCCACAAAATCCCTCAAAACTGAATCTTTTCCTTAAAATACCCAGACCCCAAAGAATGATGGAACCCCCTCCCACAATTCCAAGGGAGCTGATTCCTCCCAAAGTTCAAGAAATTTAAAAGTCATCAAACCCCCAAAAAATCCTTTGTTTTCCCCCAGGGTTCAAATGGAAAAAACCGCCCTCTCATTTCAATTCAAAAAACACCGGGAAGGGACCCCCAAATCCGGGCTGAGATGGAAAGGGCCCCAAATACAGAGTGTGGGGAGAGATCTCCAAATACAGGTTAAAATGGTGAACACTGAAACCCCCCAACTAAAGGCAAATCCTAGAACTGTAACATTTAATGTTTAACAACAGACCAACACTTCAAATTCAGATCCTATCAACTTCAGGCCCATCAACTAGCAATTACGGCTCTGAAAAAGCCTCTCATCTCCAGGGTTTCATTTCTCAAATCTATTGGTTTCAGAAAAATGAGCAATGTGCCCTGCTGGTGTTGAGATGTTCTGAGTCCCTCAGCTGTGAGTTGGGTTCCCGTGCTGTCCTGCCTGGTGCTTGCTGGATGTGCTGGAACAAAGAGCTTGGGCCCTTGATTTTTGGAGCACAAATGAGTTCCTTGTGATTTACTGGGCTCAGAGTAAAAGGGATCAAATTCAGGTTTGATCTAGAAAATGCTTCTTCCCTGTCAGGGTGGTGAAGTCCTGGCTGCACAGGTTGCTCAGAGAAGCAGAGTAAATAAAGTTCAAAATTCTTCCTTTCTGTCCCATTCCTATTCCATCAGTTCAGGTTTGGTTTTCAGAGTGCCACCTTCTCAGCTGGTTGGTTTTTTTTGTGTCCTGCTTTCTCTCCTGCCTTCCTTTGTCTGCTCCTTTTCCCTTCCAGGCTCTCTCTTTACCTGGCAGCTCCCAGACAATTCCCACCCTCCCTGATTATTTTTTTTTTCCTTCCCCATCCAGGTGCTCAAACAGCCCTGGATGAAGTTCTGGAGGCTGGCAGTGAAATGCCCTTGTAAGATCTTGCTGCGCTTGTGTCTTGGCCCCTTCAGAATTTGGCCTTGAAGGGCAGGAGCATCTTTTCCTTGCTGGCAGCTGGAATTGCAGCCCATTGCAGTGTGTGCCAGAGATGTCAGAGGGCAATTGCTGAGGCTGCCAGGGTGCTGCTCCTGCCGTGCCTGTTTTGGGGAGCTGTGCAGGGCAGGGTCAAGCTCCAGCAGCTGGCTGGGCTCCCTGAGCAGACAGCAAAGATGGCTTTGCTGCACATTCTGCAGCTGGAAGCAGAGGGAGAAGGGCAGGGAGTCCCTGGCAGAATGCTGGAATGCTTGTGGCTGGAAGGAACCTGCCCCCAGAGCCCAATCGGGCCCAGCCCTGGATGTCCCCTGAGACCCCTCCCCAGACCTCCCTCCCTCCTTCCCCCCCCGAGACCCCTCTTAGGACCCATCCACCACCCCCCAGGTCCCCCCAGTGCCCCCAGGACCCCCCCCAGACCCCCCAAACCCCGGACCCCCCCAAAGCCCCCCCCAGACCCCTCTCCCCATCCCCCCCCCATCCCCTCTCAGGCCCAAAGTTGCTCCTGTCCCGATTTCCGGGGGTCCAGGGCGGCGGGGAAGGGGCGCATGATTCCGCTCGCCTCTGATTGGCTGGGGCGGAACGGGGAGGCGGGCGTTGCTGAGGGGAGACGGGCATGATTGGTTAGTTCAGGGACATGCAGTGCTGTGATTGGTCCCAGTCATAATTCCAGATGTTCCCAGCTGTTGTTGGGAGTCCCAAAGAATAGTCCCAGTCCCTCCCAGCAGGGTCCCAGATATGCCCAGGGGTGATCCCAGTTTGGGCATCATGAGGTTGCTCCCAGCAAATCCCAGGGGTTCCCTGGGGGGTTTGGGGGGGTCTGAGGGACAATTGGGGATTTTTGGGGGCATCGATGGGAAACTCCCAGTTACTCCCAGTTTCCTCTAGCATAATCCCAGTTTCCATCTGTTCCTCAACAGGTGGCCCCAGTTGCTCCCAGTATGATCCCAGTTGGCCCCAGTTGTAGTCTCAGTCCTCTCAGCATGGTTCCAGAACCTTCCAGCCAGTTCCCAGTTGCTCCCAGTGTGTCCCATTTTCCTCCCAACATGGGCCCAGTAGCTCCCAGTAAGCCCCAGTCAGGTTCCATTCACACCCAGTATAATCCCAGTATGAGTGTAGCCACTCCCAGTATGATCCCAGTCACTTGCAGTCTAATCCCAGTTGCTCCCAGACATTCCCAGTCTGATGCCAGTGCCCCCAGTGTGATCCCAGTTGCTCCCAGCATGGGCCCAGCTGTTCCCAGTGTGCTTCCATCACTCCCCTATGGTTACAGACACTCCCAGTATGGTCCCAGTTGATCCCAGTTGCCCTGCTCTAGTCCCAGTCACTCCCCATATGATCCCAGTCCCTCCCAGCATGGTCCCCTCCTCCCAGTTGCCCCAGTGTGGTCCCAGTTCTCCCCAGCATGGTCCCAGTTGTTCCCAGTGTGGTTCCAGTCCCCCAGTATGGTTCCAGACACTCCCAGTATATCCCAGTCCCCCCCCAGCATGTCTGTAGTCATTTCCAGGCACTGCCAGTGGCCCCAGTAAGGTGTCAGTTCTCCCAGTATGATCCCCCAGTCATGCCCAGAATATCCCAGTTGCCTCCAGCATGCATCCAGTCCTTCCCATTTCCTCCAGTTTGCTTGCAGCATCATCCCAGTTTCTCTCAGTTGCTCCCAGTAGCCCAAAGTGTGATCCCAGTCTCTCCCTTTCATCCCCCATATGATCCCAGTAAGCTCCAGTTTGATCCCAGTCACATGCCAGCCCTCCCAGTGTGGTCCCAGTATAATCCCAGTTGCTTCCAATCTCTCCCAGTATGGTCCCAGCTGCCTCCAGCATGGTTCCAGTTGCTTCCTAGATCAGCCCAGTCAGTCCCAGTATGATGCCATTTGCTGCCAGCATGCTCCCAGTTGCTCCCAGTCAGGCCCAGTATGGGGGATGATGTGCACTGGTGTGTTCCCAGTCACTCTCAGATCCTCCCAGTATTAGTCCAGTCCCTCCCAGTATGATCCAAAGATGAGCCCAGTGTGCTCCCAGTCCCTGCCAGTATGAACCAGTTGTGCTCCACATGGTTCCAGTTGCTCTCTTTCCCCCTCACTTTCATTCCAGTCACTCCCAGTATCTCCGAGTGTAGCCCAGTTCTCTCCAGCATGTTCCCAGTCACTCCCAGTTGCTCCCAGTTGGGTTTTTGGGGGGATGTTTGGAGAATGAAGAAGTCCAAGGCTGAGCGGAAAAGGCCCCTCGGGGGGACATCGGGGGGTGGCGGTGGTGGCTGCCGGCAGAGGCAGCCTGGAGGAGCAGAGCCCTGTGTCCCCCAGGAGCCCAAAGTGGGGAGCCCAGAGAGGGGGGAGCGCCGCCATTGGCGGGAGCCTCAAGAGCCTGGAGAGGGGCAGGGGGGACTCCTTGGAGCCGCTGCAGCCCAGAGCAGAGAATGAGGGGAGAAGGGGCCTGGGAGCCCAAACAGCCCCGGCATCCCGAAATGGGGAGAGCCAAGAGGGGGAGCTTTTGGCATTGCTGGGACTGCCAGCAGCCTGGGCAGGGCGGGCACCGAGGAGAAGGGGACCCCCAATCCAAGCGTGACCCCAGCAGCTGGGACAGGGGAACCCCTGAACACCAAAGGGAGGGACCAGGGACAGGGAACTCCTGGGAGGCTTTTTTCAGGGCTGAATCTTGGTGTTTGGGAGGTTTTCTGGAGCTCAGCTGGCCAGTGACTTCTCAAGATGGACTTGGGCAGAGGGACCTTCAAACTCACTGTGCTCATCCCTTGTTTTCCCCAAACCAGGATTTCCCAACCCCAATCCCAGGAGGCTGCTGAGGAAAAGGAAGATGCCCTGGGACACTGAGGCAGGTGAGGAGGAAGTCAGTGCCCTTTCCCCTCTGTGCTGCTCCATCTCCCAGCCCAGCACAGCCCTAAAGCTGAAAGGAGAAATAGAACCCTGGGGATCTCCTTGCCCTTGCCTGTGGCACTGGAGGCAAATCCCATCCTGTCTTTGTCCTTCCTCCCCCAGAGCAGGAGCTGAGCATGGAGAGCAGGGAGGACAAATGCCCCATTGTTTTAACCAGCAGAACCTGGTGGAAGAGGCTGTTTTGAGTGGCTCCAGGGTGCAGGAAGCCAATGGGGAGGAAAAGCCCCGGAGATGATGCACTGGGAGGAGGGGCTGCAAAGCGCAGCTGGCGGGGATCTGGGGGAAAGAGCCAGCCTGGGCCGGGAAGGCGGCGGAGATGGAGCCACAGCTCGGAGCTGGTGCTCCATGGGCAGCGCCATGTTGGGGAGAAGCCCCACATATGCGTGGAGTGTGGGAAGAGCTTCAGCCGGAGTTCCGACCTGATCAAGCACCAGAGGACCCACACTGGGGAACGGCCCTATGAGTGTGATCAATGCAGGAAGAGGTTTCAGACCAGCTCCGTTCTCCTCGAGCACCAGCGCATCCACACAGAGGAGAGGCCCTTCCGCTGCTGACTGTGGGGCAGGGCTTCACAGGAACACCCCATCTTGTCATGAGGCCCACGCATCCACACTGGGGGGAGAGGCCCCACCTGATCATGCACCAGAGGACCCACACTGGGGAACGGCCCTACAAGTGTCAGGAATGTGGGAAGAGCTTCAGCCAGAGCTCCCACCTGATCAGGCACCAGAGGACCCACACTGGGGAACGGCCCTACGAGTGTGGGGAATGTGGGAAGAGCTTCAGGCAGCGTTCCAGCCTGATCGTCCACCAAAAGATCCACACAGGGGAGAGGCCCTACGAGTGTTCCAAGTGTGGGAAGGGGTTTCGGATGAAGTCACATCTCCTCCTGCATTATCGGAGTCACACAGAGGAGAGGCCCTTCTGCTGCCCCGACTGTGGGAAGGGATTCAAGCACAACTCCTCCCTCATCACCCACCGGCGCATCCACACTGGGGAGAGGCCCTACGAGTGTCCCCAGTGTGGGAAGAGCTTCTCCAGGAGCTCTCACTTGACCCAACACCAACGGAGGCACCACTAAGGGAAGCCCTGCGAGTGCCCCGAGTGTGGGAAGAGCTTCGTGCGCTGCTCCAGCTCCATCCCCCACTGGAGGAGGCACTTTGGGCACAGCCCTGGTCACTCCCATTCCCTGTGATCCATGTTGGGAACACACCTGGCTGCTTCTCCTTTTGGTTTGACCTTACTTTTTTTCTCTTCTCCATCTTTTTCCACTCCAGAAGCCAAGAGGGATCGATCTGTCACTTCAAAACCACTCAAATCCCACTGAAAATAACTGAATTTTAACCCAAAAAGGCTCAATCCTACCTCAAATTGCTTGTTCCCACCTCAAAAAAACTCAGTCCCACGCCAAACTCACTCCATTCCACAGCCAGCAGGGTGAGTTGGGGTTGGGAGGCGATTGGTAGAAGTGGGATCCCAGTTTGGAGCAATGGGATGGGGACTGTGTGGGGCTGGCTGGGTGGGATGTATTTGATAGCAAATAAAACTCTCAGAGTCACTGATTTCTGTCCCATTCATTTTCGGTCAGTTCTGTTTGCAGAGTGCTTCCTTCTCAGCTGAATAAATTCCTATAAAAATCACATTTTTTAAATCATCTAGCCTCTAACAATTCAAAAACCAATATCCAAATAAAACCTTGTATGCCCAATAAATCTTTTAAAAATAATTTTGATTGTTTTAGAGTCCTTAAGGTTGTTATTAAAGTTTAATTGTTTGGTTAAAATGTCTGAGAAATTATAGTGGTGTTTGGTTTTGTGTTTAGTATATTTGTAATATGAATTGTTTAACTAAGATGTGTTAGATTGTATGTTAGTTTTTTAGATATTTTTTATCTAAAGTGTATTAGTTCTTGAGTTAAAACTTTCAAAAGGTACTTCTTGATATATAATTTGTTTCTTTAGATGCATTGGTAATATATTAATAGTTGTTGGTTTGGGTTGAATCATTGTTGGAGTGTTGTAAAGAAGACTTGAGATTTTTATATTTCATTTTAACATAATTTATTTAATTTCAATTTTAATTTTCTTGTTTATAATTTTATTGCAATTTGTTGAGAGGATAGGAAGGAAGTTCAAGGGCAGGAACATTTTTTCCTGGCTGGGAACTGGAATTCCAGACCCTGGGAGTGTGCGCAGGACCACACAGACTGGGATCAAATATGGACTGGGATCAAATATGGACTGGGATTCTATGGGTTGGGGCTGCACAGACTGGGACCATATGGATCAGGACCACACAGACTGGGATCAACTGGACTGGGATCAAATATGGGCTGGGATCACCTGGACTGGGATCACATGGATGGGGATCCTGTGGATCAGAACCCTCCAGACTGGGATAGCCTGGAGTAGGATCAAATATGGACTGGGACTGTTTTTTAAAGTAACTTTGTTCTATAGTTTGTATTTCTGTTGTTAATTAAGCTCAGTGAAAGAGCTGCTTGTGTTAAACTGCCTGCTTGGATGGGATAACATCCAATGCACACAGGATGAGGACACCTGTACAGATCTGCCAGCTGTCAGCACTCCCCGTCTGAAGGCAGAGTGGACCAAGGCCCAAAAACTGGAGGTGATAAAGAGAAGGAGCCAAAACCACAGCCAAGAAACACACATGCTCTGAAAAGGCAGACCCAAGGAGGGGCCATGTAAAATCATTCCTGCAATATGTAAAGTAGGTTATGGATATGCATGAGGGTCTATGAATATGCAACAGGCTGATGTAAGGGGAAAGGTATTTCAGGGGGATCCCCGAAGGTAACAGGGAGCTCCTGGCTGAGTGCCAAGATGCACCGGGCCATGATAACCTGTGCTCCATGGTCCTGGTCTCCCATTGTCCTTTATTAAACTTTTTACATTTTCACAGCAGAGTGAACGTGTTTTTCACAGGCAGCTTCACAGAAACTGGAAAACGTGGGGGTTCCTGGGAGGGGGCACCGCTGATCCAGGGCATCGAGGCGCTGCCTGCAGTCGTCCATAACCGCCCATAAGGAGCCTCCAGGGCTTTGCCCTCCATGAGCTGCAGCAGGTGTGTCAGGAAAGGTGACAAGAGCCCGTGGAATGGTCCTTGTGGCAGGCAGATTAGTCACTTGTAGCTCTTCAAAACTCCCTCCCATGAAAAATGAAAAAACTTAAACCGTTCCTAAATGTGAAAAACATGTTCACTCTTAATAAAGGACAATGGGAGACCAGGACCATGGAGCAAAGGTTATTATGGCCGGGTGCATCTTGGCACTCAGCCAGGAGCACCCTGTTACCTTTGGGGATACCCTGAAATACCTTTCCCCTTACATCAGCTGTTGCATATTCATAGACCCTCATACATAGCAAACTTCTCCCGGAAACTAGTTTACATGTTCCCAAGAGCTGTTTAGCATGGCTCTTCCTTGGATCTGCCTTTTTAGAGCATGCAGATTCCTTGGTTGTGGTTTTAGTCCATTCTTACCACCTCCAGTTTTTGGGCCTTGGTTCACTCTGACACTGAAAAATTTAGGTTTTGGGATTTTTTAATATGTTGTGGATGGAAGCAAAATGGAGGGCACAGGGTATCATCCTGGGTTTCTTCTTCATGCTTCTTCCTTCTTCTTCATGGGTTTGGGTGGCTTTTTGTAATTGGGCAGAAATTCCGCATTGCAGGCTCTTTGGGATCAGTTATCGGGTTAAAAGGGAAAATAATCCAGGTGTCAGTTCTTAATTGGATAGTTTAGTCTTAAAAGACCTTGTAACAAGAGATTGTTGGTCATTTTGTGCCTTCTAATGAAAAGCTGCTGGACTCACAGTAATGAGACTGTTTTACTGATAAGAAATAATAAACACTTGAGTCTGAACATGAATTACTGTCTCAAGTGCCTTCAGTCCAGAGCCAGTGCAACCGACAACTGGTACCCCACACCTTGAGGTAGTGCCAAAGCAGAACTTGTTCAAGCTCTTTTCTTCTGGTGATTTTATAATCCCGTGCAGACTCTGAGAGCAAACCCGTGCTGGTGACAAAAGATTGACCTTGGCATCCTGGGCACTTTCTGGGTGGGTGTTTGAATCTGCTTTTCCAGGCCTTGGGCTGAGCAGGGTGAGGCCGAGGCCTGGGGCCCTGCAGCTGGCGCCGGGAGCCCCCGGGGCAGCGGCGAGGGGCGGCCCTGAGGGGCGGCACAGGGGGCATTTCCCCCGAGCGGGCGGGCGGGCGGCGGGGAAAGGCGCCCTGGGCACAAGGGCAGGCACAAGGGCCCCGGCTCTCTGCAGGGCGGGCGGCCCAGCGCCAATCGCTGCTCCCGGAGCCGCTGCCAGGGCCGTGTCTCCTCCCGCCGCTGACCCTGCGCCTGCAGCAGCCTGCCTCCGGCTCTGCCGGGCTCCCCGGCACGGACAGCAAGGACGGGGACACGCTGCAGCAGGGCCCAGCAGGGACACCCAGATGGTGCCAGGGCTGCAGCTCCTCTCCTGCAAGGAAAGGCTGACACAGCTCGGCTTCTTCAGCCTGGGAAAGAGACCCAGCCTTGATCCAGCTGTGGCCTTCCAGGACCTGAGGGCAACCTACAAGAAAGCTGGACAGGGACTTTGTACGAGGGCAGGCAGGGACAGGACAAGGGAGAATGGATCCAAATGGAAAGAGATGAGGTTTAGGTAGGGATTCAGAAAAAAGACCCTCCTGGAACAGTTTGCCTGGAGAAGGTGTGGATGTTGAGAAGAGGAAATCAGGAGAAGACTAAGAGGGGCAGAGAGATCCACAGTCGGCCTTGGATCCAGCGCCATCTCAGCTGCTCTGAGCTCTGGGGCTGTGGGACGTGTCATCGTTTTCATATCCAAAAACTCATTCAGTAACAGGCTCCCCCTCCCTTCATCATCCCCAAACTTCACCTGTCTTGTTTCACACCCACCTCCCCAGTCCCAACCCCAAACCATTCCACCCCTGCTGGACATCAAGACCCCCTTCCCAAGCCGTATTTCCCCCATTTCACACTGCCCAAACCCCATCCCACTCATCCTGCCCCGCCCAATGCCCATCTCACCCCTCCTGATTTGCAGCACACTTCACCCAATCCCCTTCCAATCCCATTCCACCCTGAGGGGCTGTGGAATTGAGGAATTTTGGGGTGGGATTGAGTAGTTTTCAGTGGCATTGAGTGGTTTCAAGCTGACAGATCAATCCTCCTCATCTTTTGGAGTGCCAAGAAATAAAGACAACTAAACCAAATACCCCCCCCCCCCCCCCCATATCCTCCCAGATATCTCCCAGAATCCAAGATTCCCCCAAAACACAAGTAAAATGTGAGGCTTTAAATGCCTTTGATGAATTTGTTGATTTTTACCCCAATTTTCTGTTTTGAAGGGAGGAAGATAAATCAAAATATAATTCGAGGCAAAGAAAAAGGAACACCAGCCACTTCTGACTGTGTATCAAAGGGAATGTGGGTCACCAGGGCTCTGACCAATGTGGGTCCTCCGATGGGGATGGAGCTGGAGCAGTGCACGAAGCTCTTCCTGCAGTCGGGGCTCTCACAGGGCTTCCCTTACTGGTGCCTCCGTTGGTGTCAGGTAAAGAACGAGCGGTCTGAGAAGCTCTTCCCACACTGGGGACACTCGTAGGGCCTCTCCCCAGTGTGGATGCGCTGGGTGGGTGATGAGGGTGGAGTTGTGCCTGAAGCCCATCCCACAGTCGGGGCAGCAGGGGCCTCTCCTCTGTGTGAATTCGTTTATGTACAAGGAGGTGGGTGCTGGTGTGAAACCTCTTCTGACACTGGGGACACTCGTAGGGGCCTTTCCCTGGTGTGGAACCTCTGGTG
>JALJVW010000806.1:0-13882 GCA_024865655.1 Emberiza elegans
ACACAGCACTGAGACAAAACCTTAGATTCTCAATCAAGTTACCACCCCTCAGATCATCAACTTTACTCCATCACCAGCCTTCAGATAATCAATTCTCAGTTCATCAAGAAGAGAGAGTCTCTCTTGTACCATAGGGCTTCCCAGGAAACACAGTTGAAACCTCTTGTGTTTCCATGTCACACGTGACACCAGCGTGGAGAACACTGCCATCGTGACATCTTTCCTCCCATGTCCAGTGCTCTCACCACTGCACATGGACCAGGGCTGCTTCTAGGGTTCCCCTTCTAAGGATGCTTGGCCCACTTCCAAAAAAAGCAACAGTCTCTCCCTTTCAGGACACCAGTCCCCCAAATTCACCCCTGGGGCTGAGGGGTCTTGAGAACACAGATCTTCTTCTTCCCTGAACATGGGGCACCACCCTCCTCATTCATCTCTATTCACACACTCCTTCACATAACCTCACTGCACTCTCTTGGCTCCAAGCCATTGCCTCCCCCTAAATGCAGTCTCTGTGTCACAAAAAAATGGTTCTGGCCATGGCTATACAAGAAAAGTCCAACCAAAGGCCACTCCACCATCTCCTCCCACCTAGGATTCTTCTCAACTCTTCTGACATCTTTCACTTGCATGGACTTTCATCACACTTGCCCATTTCCTGCTATTCCATCTCTATCTCTCTTTTCATTCAGATCCAGGAGGATCAGCATTTGGGAGGTTTCCATCACCCAGGAAAAGAGTTAAAATCTCGAGCTCTGCCAGCCCAGAACTCTCCCAAGGCTGCCAGGCACCTCCTCCCTTCAACCCGCCCCCCTTCTCCTCCTCGGCCAGCTGTGCTGCCAGCAGGAGATACCAAATTCAAGGTGGCACAAGCACAGGCACAGGCTGTCTCTCTCTCTCCCTCTCTCTCTCTCTCTCCCTCCCACCCACCCACCCACCCCAGGGGGAAGGAGGGGGGAGCTGCCCATTGCTTCTCAGTGCTCCTCCACCCTTCCATCATGCAGGGGCCTTCATCCCCCTTATCTGTCCAAAGCCCCGGCCTACCTCACTCGGCCGCATGGCTTCCCCTTGCCCACCAAGCCTGCAGCTGGGCCGGGGGAGCTCTCACCTCTTTCACAGACGGAACCAAGAGCCCTTTCCCCTGGGAGTACACTGCTTTTAATCACCTATGGTCTCAGAGGCGTATCCATGTCATCAGAGGCCACACCAGGTGCCAATATTCAAAGCTGAGCACCTATTGGTTTGAGTAACAAACTCCCAAAATCTCACTTCCTTTTCAAACCAGGACACCACCTGGCCCACAAATGTCTATCAATCCACCCAAGTCTAGGTTTTCGGGGGACCCCGGCAACCAAGAAGGCCTCATGGACAACATCAACTGGATGCCACTGGGATCCACAGAGCACTGAGGTTTTCTACTTCATCTGTCTCTCTCACTCTTTCTCTCTCAGACTGTCTTTCTCTCTCATTTCCTCTTCATGAAAAGCCATACGATTGGCTTGGGCATCTGACACCCTTGGCACCTTAATTTCAGCAAAGGGATGTCTGATCCTTTTAATAAAGAGACAATAACAAGGTGCTGGAAGACCAAAATCCAGGCACAGCGCCACGACCCTTCCAGTGGCTTTGGCTGCTGAAGGGGTGCCGGCTGTGGCCCTTTGTGACACAGGCGCCTTGTGTCAGGGCCCTCAGTGATGCGGGACATGGCGGTGCCCAGAGGCCCTTGTGACACGGCAGAGCCACGCCCTGCCACAGGGCTGGGGAAGGGGCGCAGAGCCCTGGGGTGCCCAGTCCCGTCAGAGCCGCTGTGCCAGAAGAAAGCAGCTCCTGGGATCTCGGTGCGCTCAACGCCGTCTGGGACGCAGGAGGATAAGGTGAAGCCCAAGTCCCAGGCACCCAGTCCCTTGCCCAGCTGGCTGAAGACCAGGCCCTCAGCGGGCAGTGGCTGGCGGCAGGGGGCAGCTCAGTCCTAGCCCTGGTGGAGACTGAGGAGGAGGAGGAGGAGGGGCCCTTTGTCAACATGGACCAATACCAGGTGGATCAAGAGCTTTCCCAACAGGGAGCTGTTAATGGCCAAGAGCTTGCTCTGTGGGAAGAGCTACTGTTCCCAGAGTTTCCCCAAAGGGAACAAGACATCAGCAATGAAAAGCTGGCCCAAGGGGAAGAGCGTGGCAGCAGCCAGGGCCTGTGCCAATGGGCAGAAGGCCTGGAGCAAAGCATGGCTTCAGAAAAAGAGCCAGAAGCTCCAGGAGAAGGGAAACTGGTCCCTATCTCTGTCCCACACCGCCCTAGCTGCATCCCCAGCCCATTACCCTGCCCGCCTCCAGCCCTGGCCCTCCATGAGCAGCTGGAGGAGGCAGTAAGGGGGTCAGACCTAGCAGAGCAAGGGGCTGAGGAGGGAGCATTGGCTGGGGAGCTGAAGGGCTTCCAATGCAAAGAGGAGGAAGTCACAGAGCTGCTGCAAGGAGATGCCACTAGCTATGAGGACGTGTCCCAAGGGCAAGCCTTCAGTGAGCAAGAGCTTTCCCAAGTAGAAGGCAGTAACAATGCTGAGTTCTTTGACTGGGAGCAATGCATGATTCAAGAGCTGTCCCAAGGAGAAGCCAGGAGCTACAACCAATTGTCGGATTGGCAAGGATGCTTAGGGCCATGGCTTTCCCAGGCAGCACTCATTAGCTCCCAAGCACACTCCTACTGGGAGGAATACAGCAAGCGAGAGCTGTCGCACAAAGCAGTCGGTAGTTGCCAAGAATTGTCAGACTGGGAACAATTCATTCTCCAAGAGCTTTCCCAGGACAAAGACTCCATTGGCCAGGAGGTGCCCAAAGGCAATGGGAACCCACCCTCCATGCAGTCCAGGTGGGAAGATGACAGCGACATACAGCTTGAGCAGGACAAGAGGGAAAGTGGGACCACCCACAGCGTTGGGGTCAAGCCCCTGCTGCAGGAGGAGGATGAATGGGATGAGGTGAATGTCCTCGAGGTGCTTGAAGAACCCAGAGAGCCAGAACTGGGTGGTTTTGCAGGAGACAGGCTCCCAGTGCCTCTCCCTGGAGAGGCTTGGCTTGAGCCCCAGCAATGTGAGCCGGGCCCTCAAGCGCCGCTCGCTGCCTCGTCTCCCCGTGTGCCAGCCCAGGCCCTCAGCCAGCAGCTGGGCCCCCGCAAGAAACGTCCCTCCCGCTTCAGGCGGGCACTGCGGGCGCTGCGCAGCCTCTTCCGCTGCCCCTGCCTGGCACCGCAGCCCCAGGATTAGTGCCCGCTCCCGCCGCCAGCACCGGACCTGCAGATGGCGGCCGGCCCACGGCCTGAGGGAACCACACGAGCTGCCTTTCCCTCAACAAGTGCCTGCAGCCTCAGACATCCCCGGCGGCTTTGGGGATTGGAGCTGCTTGGGAGCATCCCAAGCACATCTCCCGAAGTCCAAGTTTTACCCACCAGGCCAGCCGCAAGCCAGCAGGCATGGGCGGCACTTGGGGCCAGCTTCTTCCAATGTCTGACCTCCCAGGCAGGGATACATCTTCCTGATCTTTTATCAGAATCAGATATTCCCTGCTGGAATCTAAGGCCAATTCCACTATCATAAGAAGTTTGAGAAATAGAAGTAGTCATGAGGAAGAAGAAATAGAAGTAGCTGTAGAAATAAGAAGAAGAAGAAGAATAAAATAAGAATTAGAATAAGAATATTAATAAGAAGACAAAGTAGAAGAATTAGAATTAGAAGAAGGACTTGTAATACTTGTAGTAACATATATTCATAATCAGTCTAGGAAGAAGTAGAAGAAGAAGAAAAAGAAGATGAATAAGGCAAATAAGAAATTTCAATAGTAGGAGTATTGAATAAATAAATAATGATAATGATAATAAGATTCATAGTCATATCAAGTTAAAATACACATTCACATGTCATCTAGAATCATGGAATGGTTTTGCCTGGCAAGGGCCTTAAGGATCACCTAGCTCTTTACCTGAATACCTTGCTCTCTTGCTCTCTCTCTGAGAGCACTTCCCTCATTCTTTCCATCTCTCCACCTCCCATTTCTTTGCACGCTATGCAAAATGATGCAACAGATCACGAGTCTGCTGCAAGAAACTCTCTGAAACTTGGCCCCTGCCATGGGATGTACCTGGCTGTTCCCACCTGTCATGGTTTGACACTGGCACAATGCCAGTGCCCCCATGAAAATATATTCTCCCTGGTGTCTACTGTGAGATGTGATCAGAAATAGAGCAAAGCAGGCTCCAGCTTAGGAATAAAGGAAAAAGCAAACTTTATTAATTTCCCATATATAAAAGAAACACACAGAACTCAGAATGAAAACCTTCCAAAAACATTCCTCCTCCCCCCACCAAATTTCCAACACAGCACTGAGACAAAACCTTAGATTCTCAATCAAGTTACCACCCCTCAGATCATCAACTTTACTCCATCACCAGCCTTCAGATAATCAATTCTCAGTTCATCAAGAAGAGAGGAGTCTCTCTTGTACCATAGGCTTCCCCAGGAAACACAGTTGAAACCTCTTGTGTTTCCATGTCACACGCGGCACCGCGTGGAGAACACTTGCCATCGTGACATCTTCCTCCCATGTCCAGTGCTCTCACCACTGCACATGGACCAGGGCTGCTTCTAGGGTTCCCCTTCTAAGGATGCTTGGCCCACTTCCAAAAAAGCAACAGTCTCTCCCTTTCAGGACACCAGTCCCCCCAAATTCACCCCCTGGGGCTGAGGGGTCTTGAGAACACAGATCTTCTTCTTCCCTGAACATGGGGCACCACCCTCCTCATTCATCTCTATTCACACACTCCTTCACATAACCTCACTGCACTCTCTTGGCTCCAAGCCATTGCCTCCCCCCTAAATGCAGTCTCTGTGTCACAAGAAAAAAAAATGGTTCTGGCCATGGCTATACAAGAAAAGTCCAACCAAAGGCCACTCCACCATCTCCTCCCACCTAGGATTCTTCTCAACTCTTCTGACATCTTTCACTTGCATGGACTTTCATCACACTTGCCCATTTCCTGCTATTCCATCTCTATCTCTCTTTTCATTCAGATCCAGGAGGATCAGCATTTGGGAGGTTTCCATCACCCAGGAATAGAGTTAAAATCTCGAGCTCTGCCAGCCCAGAACTCTCCCAAGGCTGCCAGGCACCTCCTCCCTTCAACCCGCCCCCTTCTCCTCCTCGGCCAGCTGTGCTGCCAGCAGGAGATACCAAATTTCAAGGTGGCACAAGCACAGGCACAGGCTGTCTCTCTCTCTCTCTCTCTCTCCCTCTCTCTCTCCCTCTCCCACCCACCCACCCACCCCAGGGGGAAGGAGGGGGGAGCTGCCCATTGCTTCTCAGTGCTCCTCCACCCTTCCATCATGCAGGGGCCTTCATCCCCCTTATCTGTCCAAAGCCCCGGCCTACCTCACTCGGCCGCATGGCTTCCCCTTGCCCACCAAGCCTGCAGCTGGGCGGGGGAGCTCTCACCTCTTTCACAGACGGAACCAAGAGTCCTTTCCCCTGGGAGTACACTGCTTTTAATCACCGATGGTCTCAGAGGCGTATCCATGTCATCAGAGGCCACACCAGGTGCCAATATTCAAAGCTGAGCACCTATTGGTTTGAGTAACAAACTCCCAAAATCTCACTTCCTTTTCAAACCAGGACACCACCTGGCCCACAAATGTCTATCAATCCACCCAAGTCTAGGTTTTCGGGGGACCCCGGCAACCAAGAAGGCCTCATGGACAACATCAACTGGATGCCACTGGGATCCACAGAGCACTGAGGTTTTCTACTTCATCTGTCTCTCTCACTCTTTTTCAATTTCACTCTCCCTCTCAGTCTGTCTTTCTCTGTCATTTCTTCTTCATGAAAAGCCATACGATTGGCTTGAGCGTCTGATGCCCTTGGCACCTTAATTTGGGCAGAGGCATGTCTGATCCTTTTAATAAAGGGTCAATAACAAGGGGCTGGAAGACCAAAATCCAGGCACAGCGCCACGACCCTTCCAGTGGCTTTGGCTGCTGAAGGGGTGCCGGCTGTGGCCCTTTGTGACACAGGCGCCTTGTGTCAGGGCCCTCAGTGATGCGGGACATGGCGGTGCCCAGAGGCCCTTGTGACACGGCAGAGCCACGCCCTGCCACAGGGCTGGGGAAGGGGCGCAGAGCCCTGGGGGGCCCAGTCCCGGCAGAGCCGCTGTGCCAGAACAAAGCCGCCCCTGGGATCTTGGTGCGCTCAACGCCGTCTGGGACGCAGGAGGATAAGGTGAAGCCCAAGTCCCAGGCACCCAGTCCCTTGCCCAGCTGGCTGAAGACCAGGCCCTCAGCGGGCAGTGGCTGGCGGCAGGGGGGCAGCTCAGTCCTAGCCCTGGTGGGAGAGGGAGGAGGAGGAGGAGGAGGGGCCTTTGTCAACATGGACCAATACCAGGTGGATCAAGAGCTTTCCCAACAGGGAGCTGGTAATGGCCAAGAGCTTGCTCTGTGGGAAGAGCTACTGTTCCCAGAGTTTCCCCAAAGGGAACAAGACATAGCAATGAAAAGCTGGCCCAAGGGGAAGAGCGTGGCAGCAGCCAGGGCCTGTGCCAATGGGCAGAAGGCCTGGAGCAAAAAGCATGGCTTCAGAAAAAGAGCCAGAAGCTCCAGGAGAAGGGAAACTGGTCCCTATCTCTGTCCCACACCGCCCTAGCTGCATCCCCAGCCCATTACCCTGCCCGCCTCCAGCCCTGGCCCTCCATGAGCAGCTGGAGGAGGCAGTAAGGGGGTCAGACCTAGCAGAGCAAGGGGCTGAGGAGGGAGCATTGGCTGGGGAGCTGAAGGGCTTCCAATGCAAAGAGGAGGAAGTCACAGAGCTGCTGCAAGGAGATGCTGCTACCTATGAGGATGTGTCCCAAGGGGAAACCTTCAGTGAGCAAGAGCTTTCCCAAGTAGAAGGCAGTAGCAATCTTGATCTCCTCGACTGTGAGGAATGTGTGGATCAAGAGCTGTCCCTAGGAGAAGCCAGGAGCTACAACCAATTTTCGGATTGGCAAGGATGCTTGGAGCCATGGCTATCCCAGGCAGCACTCGTTAGCTCCCCAGCACACTCCTACTGGGAAGAATACAGCAAGCGAGAGCTGTCGCCCAGAGAAGTCGGTAGCTGCCAAGAAATGTCAGAGTGGGAACAATTCATTCTCCAAGAGCTTTCCCAGGACAAAGATTCCAGTGGCCAGGAGGCGCCCAAAGGCAATTGGAACCCACCCTCTCTCCAGTCCAGGTGGGAAGATGACAGCGACAGAGAGCTTGAGCAGGACAAGAGGGAAAGTGGGACCACCCACAGCGTTGGGGTCAAGCCCCTGCTGCAGGAGGAGGACGAATGGGATGAGGTGAACGTCCTCGAGGTGCTTGAAGAACCCGGAGAGCCAGTACTGGGTGGTTTTGCAGGAGACAGGCTCCCAGTGCCTCTCCCTGGAGAGGCTTGGCTTGAGCCCCAGCAATGTGAGCCGTGCCCTCAAGCGCCGCTCGCTGCCTCGTCTCCCCGTGTGCCAGCCCAGGCCCTCAGCCAGCAGCTGGGCCCCCGCAAGAAACGTCCCTCCCGCTTCAGGCGGGCACTGCGGGCGCTGCGCAGCCTCTTCCGCTGCCCCTGCCTGGCACCGCAGCCCCAGGATTAGTGCCCGCTGCCGGCGCCAGCACCGGACCTGCAGATGGCGTCCGGCCCACGGCCTGAGGGAACCACACGAGCTGCCTTTCCCTCAACAAGTGCCTGCAGCCTCAGACATCCCCGGCGGCTTTGGGGATTGGAGCTGCTTGGGAGCATCCCAAGCACATCTCCCGAAGTCCAAGTTTTACCCACCAGGCCAGCCGCAAGCCAGCAGGCATGGGCGGCACTTGGGGCCAGCTTCTTCCAATGTCTGACCTCCCAGGCAGGGATACATCTTCCTGATCTTTTATCAGAATCAGATATTCCCTGCTGGAATCTAAGGCCAATTCCACTATCATAAGAAGTTTGAGAAATAGAAGTAGTCATGAGGAAGAAGAAATAGAAGTAGCTGTAGAAATAAGAAGAAGAAGAAGAATAAAATAAGAATTAGAATAAGAATATTAATAAGAAGACAAAGTAGAAGAATTAGAATTAGAAGAAGGACTTGTAATACTTGTAGTAACATATATTCATCATCAGTCTAGGAAGAAGTAGAAGAAGAAGAAAAAGAAGATGAATAAGGCAAATAAGAAATTTCAATAGTAGGAGTATTGAATAAATAAATAATGATGATGATAATAAGATTCATAGTCATATCAAGTTAAAATACACATTCACATGTCATCTAGAATCATGGAATGGTTTTGCCTGGCAAGGGCCTTAAGGATCACCTAGCTCTTTACCTGAATACCTCTTGCTCTCTTGCTCTCTCTCTGAGAGCACTTCCCTCATTCTTTCCATCTCTCCACCTCCCATTTCTTTGCACGCTATGCAAAATGATGCAACAGATCACGAGTCTGCTGCAAGAAACTCTCTGAAACTTGGCCCCTGCCATGGGATGTACCTGGCTGTTCACACCTGTCATGGTTTGACACTGGCACAATGCCAGTGCCCCCATGAAAATATATTCTCCCTGGTGTCTACTGTGAGATGTGATCAGAAATAGAGCAAAGCAGGCTCCAGCTTAGGAATAAAGGAAAAAGCAAACTTTATTAATTTCCCATATATAAAAGAAACACACAGAACTCAGAATGAAAACCTTCCAAAACATTCCTCCTTCCCCCCACCAAATTTCCAACACAGCACTGAGACAAAACCTTAGATTCTCAATCAAGTTACCACCCCTCAGATCATCAACTTTAGTCCATCACCAGCCTTCAGATAATCAATTCTCAGTTCATCAAGAAGAGAGGAGTCTCTCTTGTACCATAGGCTTCCCCAGGAAACACAGTTGAAACCTCTTGTGTTTCCATGTCACACGCGGCACCGCGTGGAGAACACTTGCCATCGTGACATCTTCCTCCCATGTCCAGTGCTCTCACCACTGCACATGGACCAGGGCTGCTTCTAGGGTTCCCCTTCTAAGGATGCTTGGCCCACTTCCAAAAAAGCAACAGTCTCTCCCTTTCAGGACACCAGTCCCCCAAATTCAACCCCCTGGGGCTGAGGGGTCTTGAGAACACAGATCTTCTTCTTCCCTGAACATGGGGCACCACCCTCCTCATTCATCTCTATTCACACACTCCTTCACATAACCTCACTGCACTCTCTTGGCTCCAAGCCATTGCCTCCCCCTAAATGCAGTCTCTGTGTCACAAGAAAAAATGGTTCTGGCCATGGCTATACAAGAAAAGTCCAACCAAAGGCCACTCCACCATCTCCTCCCACCTAGGATTCTTCTCAACTCTTCTGACATCTTTCACTTGCATGGACTTTCATCACACTTGCCCATTTCCTGCTATTCCATCTCTATCTCTCTTTTCATTCAGATCCAGGAGGATCAGCATTTGGGAGGTTTCCATCACCCAGGAATAGAGTTAAAATCTCGAGCTCTGCCAGCCCAGAACTCTCCCAAGGCTGCCAGGCACCTCCTCCCTTCAACCCGCCCCCTTCTCCTCCTCGGCCAGCTGTGCTGCCAGCAGGAGATACCAAATTTCAAGGTGGCACAAGCACAGGCACAGGCTGTCTCTCTCTCTCTCTCTCTCTCTCTCCCTCTCTCTCTCCCTCTCCCACCCACCCACCCACCCCAGGGGGAAGGAGGGGGGAGCTGCCCATTGCTTCTCAGTGCTCCTCCACCCTTCCATCATGCAGGGGCCTTCATCCCCCTTATCTGTCCAAAGCCCCGGCCTACCTCAAAATAATGGTCATGGCTTCCCCTTGCCCACCAAGCCTGCAGCTGGGCGGGGGAGCTCTCACCTCTTTCACAGACGGAACCAAGAGTCCTTTCCCCTGGGAGTACACTGCTTTTAATCACCTATGGTCTCAGAGGCGTATCCATGTCATCAGAGGCCACACCAGGTGCCAATATTCAAAGCTGAGCACGATTGGTTTGAGTAACAAACTCCCAAAATCTCACTTCCTTTTCAAACCAGGACACCACCTGGCCCACAAATGTCTATCAATCCACCCAAGTCTAGGTTTGGGGGGACCCCGGCAACCAAGAAGGCCTCATGGACAACATCAACTGGATGCCACTGGGATCCACAGAGCACTGAGGTTTTCTACTTCATCTGTCTCTCTCACTCTTTCTCTCTCAGACTGTCTTTCTCTCTCATTTCCTCTTCATGAAAAGCCATACGATTGGCTTGGGCATCTGACACCCTTGGCACCTTAATTTCAGCAAAGGGATGTCTGATCCTTTTAATAAAGAGACAATAACAAGGTGCTGGAAGACCAAAATCCAGGCACAGCGCCACGACCCTTCCAGTGGCTTTGGCTGCTGAAGGGGTGCCGGCTGTGGCCCTTTGTGACACAGGCGCCTTGTGTCAGGGCCCTCAGTGATGCGGGACATGGCGGTGCCCAGAGGCCCTTTGTGACACGGCAGAGCCACGCCCTGCCACAGGGCTGGGGAAGGGGCGCAGAGCCCTGGGGTGCCCAGTCCCGGCAGAGCCGCTGTGCCAGAAGAAAGCAGCTCCTGGGATCTCGGTGCGCTCAACGCCGTCTGGGACGCAGGAGGATAAGGTGAAGCCCAAGTCCCAGGCACCCAGTCCCTTGCCCAGCTGGCTGAAGACCAGGCCCTCAGCGGGCAGTGGCTGGCGGCAGGGGGCAGCTCAGTCCTAGCCCTGGTGGAGACTGAGGAGGAGGAGGAGGAGGAGGGGCCCTTTGTCAACATGGACCAATACCAGGTGGATCAAGAGCTTTCCCAACAGGGAGCTGGTAATGGCCAAGAGCTTGCTCTGTGGGAAGAGCTACTGTTCCCAGAGTTTCCCCAAAGGGAACAAGACATCAGCAATGAAAAGCTGGCCCAAGGGGAAGAGCGTGGCAGCAGCCAGGGCCTGTGCCAATGGGCAGAAGGCCTGGAGCAAAGCATGGCTTCAGAAAAAGAGCCAGAAGCTCCAGGAGAAGGGAAACTGGTCCCTATCTCTGTCCCACACCGCCCTAGCTGCATCCCCAGCCCATTACCCTGCCCGCCTCCAGCCCTGGCCCTCCATGAGCAGCTGGAGGGAGCAGTAAGGGGGTCAGACCTAGCAGAGCAAGGGGCTGAGGAGGGAGCATTGGCTGGGGAGCTGAAGGGCTTCCAATGCAAAGAGGAGGAAGTCACAGAGCTGCTGCAAGGAGATGCCACTAGCTATGAGGACGTGTCCCAAGGGCAAGCCTTCAGTGAGCAAGAGCTTTCCCAAGTAGAAGGCAGTAACAATGCTGAGTT
Organism: Emberiza elegans; assembly: GCA_024865655.1. NCBI lineage: Eukaryota > Metazoa > Chordata > Aves > Passeriformes > Fringillidae > Emberiza > Emberiza elegans. The sequence continues at coordinate 11,308 of JALJVW010000806.1, forward strand.
CTTTGACTGGGAGCAATGCATCGATCAAGAGCTCTCCCTAGGAGAAGCCAGGAGCTACAACCAATTGTCAGATTGGCAAGGATGCTTGGGGCCATGGCTTTCCCAGGCAGCACTCGTTAGCTCCCCAGCACACTCCTACTGGGAGGAATACAGCAAGCGAGAGCTGTCGCCCAAAGAAGTTGGTAGCTCCCAAGAAATGTCAGAGTGGGAACAATTCATTCTCCAAGAGCTTTCCCAGGACAAAGACTCCAATGGCCAGGAGAGGTCCAAAGGTAATGGGAACCAACCCTCCGTGCAGTCCAGGTGTGAAGATGACAGCGACATAGAGCTTGAGCAGGACAAGAGGGAAAGTGGGACCACCCACAGCGTTGGGGTCAAGCCCCTGCTGCAGGAGGAGGACGAATGGGATGAGGTGAACGTCCTCGAGGTGCTTGAAGAACCCAGAGAGCCAGAACTGGGTGGTTTTGCAGGAGACAGGCTCCCAGTGCCTCTCCCTGGAGAGGCTTGGCTTGAGCCCCAGCAATGTGAGCCGTGCCCTCAAGCGCCGCTCGCTGCCTCGTCTCCCCGTGTGCCAGCCCAGGCCCTCAGCCAGCAGCTGGGCCCCCGCAAGAAACGTCCCTCCCGCTTCAGGCGGGCACTGCGGGCGCTGCGCAGCCTCTTCCGCTGCCCCTGCCTGGCACCGCAGCCCCAGGATTAGTGCCCGCTGCCGGCGACAGCACCGGCCCTGCAGATGGCGGCCGGCCCACGGCCTGAGGGAACCACATGGGCTGCCTTTCCCTCAACATGTGCCTGCAGCCTCAGACATCCCCGGCGGCTTCGAGGCATCCCAAGAGCATCTTCCCAAGACCAACTTTTACCCACGAGGCCAGCCGCAAGCCAGCAGGCATGGGCGGCACTCGGGGCCAGCTTCTTCCAATGTCTGACCTCCCAGGCCGGGATACATCTTCCTGATCTTTTATCAGAATCAGATATTCCCTGCTGCAATCTTAGGCCAATTCCACTATCATAAGAAGTTTGAGAAATAGAAGTAGTCATGAGGAAGAAGAAATAGAAGTAGCTGTAGAAATAAGAAGAAGAAGAATAAAATAAGGATTAGAATAAGAATATTAATAAGAAGACAAAGTAGAAGAATTAGAATTAGAAGAAGGACTTGTAATACTTGTAGTAACATATATTCATAATCAGTCTAGGAAGAAGTAGAAGAAGAAGAAAAAGAAGATGAATAAGGCAAATAAGAAATTTCAATAGTAGGAGTATTGAATAAATAAATAATGATGATGATAATAAGATTCATAGTCATATCAAGTTAAAATACACATTCACATGTCATCTAGAATCATGGAATGGTTTTTGCCTGGCAAGGGCCTTAAGGATCACCTAGCTCTTTACCTGAATACCTCTTGCTCTCTTGCTCTCTCTCTGAGAGCACTTCCCTCATTCTTTCCATCTCTCCACCTCCCATTTCTTTGCACGCTATGCAAAATGATGCAACAGATCACGAGTCTGCTGCAAGAAACTCTCTGAAACTTGGCCCCTGCCATGGGATGTACCTGGCTGTTCACACCTGTCATGGTTTGACACTGGCACAATGCCAGTGCCCCCATGAAAATATATTCTCCCTGGTGTCTACTGTGAGATGTGATCAGAAATAGAGCAAAGCAGGCTCCAGCTTAGGAATAAAGGAAAAAGCAAACTTTATTAATTTCCCATATATAAAAGAAACACACGGAACTCAGAATGAAAACCTTCCAAAAACATTCCTCCTCCCCCCACCAAATTTCCAACACAGCACTGAGACAAAACCTTAGATTCTCAATCAAGTTACCACCCCTCAGATCATCAACTTTAGTCCATCACCAGCCTTCAGATAATCAATTCTCAGTTCATCAAGAAGAGAGGAGTCTCTCTTGTACCATAGGCTTCCCCAGGAAACACAGTTGAAACCTCTTGTGTTTTCTATGTCACCTGGCACCGCGTGGAGAACACTTGCCATCGTGACATCTTCCTCCCATGTCCAGTGCTCTCACCACTGCACATGGACCAGGGCTGCTTCTAGGGTTCCCCTTCTAAGGATGCTTGGCCCACTTCCAAAAAAGCAACAGTCTCTCCCTTTCAGGACACCAGTCCCCCCAAATTCACCCCCTGGGGCTGAGGGGTCTTGAGAACACAGATCTTCTTCTTCCCTGAACATGGGGCACCACCCTCCTCATTCATCTCTATTCACACACTCCTTCACATAACCTCACTGCACTCTCTTGGCTCCAAGCCATTGCCTCCCCCTAAATGCAGTCTCTGTGTCACAAGAAAAAATGGTTCTGGCCATGGCTATACAAGAAAAGTCCAACCAAAGGCCACTCCACCATCTCCTCCCACCTAGGATTCTTCTCAACTCTTCTGACATCTTTCACTTGCATGGACTTTCATCACACTTGCCCATTTCCTGCTATTCCATCTCTATCTCTCTTTTCATTCAGATCCAGGAGGATCAGCATTTGGGAGGTTTCCATCACCCAGGAATAGAGTTAAAATCTCGAGCTCTGCCAGCCCAGAACTCTCCCAAGGCTGCCAGGCACCT
>JALJVW010000808.1:0-22920 GCA_024865655.1 Emberiza elegans
TGTCACAACCCAGTCTGATGTCACAGAGCCACCCTCCATGATGGTACAGTCTGCTCTATGGCCTTACACCCCTACTCTATGATGTCACAGCCACCTCTGCGATGTCACAAGTCCATCAGCGATGTCACACAACCCTCTCTGTGATGCCATACTGCCACTCTGTAATGTCACTGCACACTATGACCTCACACCCTGCTCTGTAACGTCACTGCACACACCATGACCATCACAGCCTGCTCCATGATGTCACACAGACCCCTCTATGATGCTGGAGCTGCTCCATGACCTCACACAACAAACTCTGTGATGTCAGAGCCCAGTCTGTGAGCTCACACAGCCCACTCTGTGCTGTCACAGCCCCTTGCTGACATGCCAGCTGCTCTGTGCCTCTAGGACACAGCCACAGAGGTGCTGCTGTGACACAGGCCCCCTCTGGGCCATGGCACAGCCCCTGCCAGTGCTGAGCCCTGGGAGCTCAGTCTGTGCCCTGCTGGTGTCCCTGAGGGGCCCTGGCAGTGCCCCAGCCCTGCTGGGCTCTGCACAGGAGCTGCTCCTGCCCAGAGCTGTCTCTCTGCAGCGCTGCCCTTGCCAGCAGCTGCCTCTGGGCCAGGAGCCCGGCCCAGCTCAGCAGCACAGACACAGCACAGGGACTTCAATGACCCTCTGGGCCTTTGGTGCTCTTTGCATCACACTCATCAGTGCCTCAGTGTGCTCCAAACCTCCTCAAAAACTCAAAATCAGATTCAAAGTCCAAACTTCCTTTAACTCTAAATGGCTTCCACTGAGGGACAGAACTCATATGAAAGTGTCCCCAGGTTGCAGGTAGGGCAGAACACTGGTACTTTGACACAGTGTCAGTTGGAGATTGCACATATCAATGTATTACAGGAAGAAAAACCTAAGCAGGACCTCACAAATGTTTTCTCACTGTCTTTTTAAATATGTTACATTCAGTTGGAATACGTCGAGCCTCTGAGCAGTAGAATTCAGCAGCAGCCTCTGCAAGTTGCTGAGGATGTCAGCCCCCACTGAGCCAGCCCTGCCCAGAGACCGTGGGGGAATGGGCAGACAAGGAGAGCGTCCCGGGGCTGGGCAAGCAGCACTCAGAGGCACCAGGGGCTGCAGCTGGGAAATGGAGTGTGGAATGGGGCTGGGAAAGCCCTGCCTGGGCTGTGCCAAGCAGGGACACACAAGCCCACTCCCATGCCCCAAACAATTCTTCTTTCCATGAGATTTTTTAAAGGAATTTGACATTTTTATTGGTGTCCTCTGAGTTGGATGTACTGGAGAAATACTCTACCAGAGATCTCTCAGGAGCTCAAAACATATTGAATCAGATTTTATTGATAAATTTAGAAAATCAGAGAAACTTTGCTCTCAGCCCCTACATTGTAACATTCAATCAGCCAAAACACACTTCTCAAAGCATTAACTTGGCCCATTCAACTTCAGAATCTCTATGTCCCCCCATTCCATTTTAAGGTAATCAAAATTTGCGTGTCAGAGAAAGGGCTCTAGGAGAAGTGGACACATCCTGGGGGGAGGCTGTGGGGCCAGGGGGAAGATGGGGGAGGGGACCCCCCTGTGGATTCAGGGTTGGACTTCAGGGGGAACTGCAAGAGGAGGGGGGAGGGGCAGATGGGACCTCCCAGTGACCTCACTTACAGCCCCTGTCATGTCCAGAGCCATCTGTGATTCCACAGAACCACCTATGATGTCACAGGCCCTGTGATGTTAAAGCCCCCAGCATGGGATGAAACAAATCCCCATGTGATGTCACAGAGCCAATGCTGGGATATCACTCTGGGGGATTGGGGTCACACAGCTGCAGTCTGAGGTCACAAATCACCCCTGGATGACCTGCCCCTCTCTTCTGTGATGTCACAGCCGGTTCTGTCATGTTACTCAGACATCCAGCGATGTCCCAACCCAGTCTGATGTGTCACAGAGCCACCCTCCATGATGGTACAGTCTGCTCCATGGAAGGACACCCTACTCTATGATGTCACAGCCACCTCTGCGATGTCACAAGTCCATCAGCGATGTCACACAACCCTCTCTGTGATGCCATACTGCCACTGCCTGTAATGTCACTTTGGTTTATGACCTCACACCCTGCTCTGTAACGTCACTGCACACACCATGACCATCACAGCCTGCTCCTATGATGTCACACAGACCCCTCTATGATGCTGGAGCTGCTCCATGACCTCACACAACAAACTCTGTGATGTCAGAGCCCAGTCTGTGAGCTCACACAGCCCACTCTGTGCTGTCACACAGCCCCTTGCTGACATGCCAGCTGCTCTGTGCCTCTAGGACACAGCCACAGAGGTGCTGCTGTGACACAGCCCCCTTCTGGGCCATGGCACAGCCCCTGCCAGTGCTGAGCCCCTGGGAGCTCAGTCTGTGCCCTGCTGGTGTCCCTGAGGGGCCCTGGCAGTGCCCCAGCCCTGCTGGGCTCTGCACAGGAGCTGCTCCTGCCCAGAGCTGTCTCTCTGCAGCGCTGCCCTTGCCAGCAGCTGCCTCTGGGCCAGGAGCCCGGCCCAGTTCAGCAGCACAGACACAGCACAGGGACTTCAATGACCCTCTGGGCCTTTGGTGCTCTTTGCATCACACTCATCAGTGCCTCCGAGTGTGCTCCAAACCTCCTCAAAAACTCAAAATCAGATTCAAAGTCCAAATTCCTTTAACTCTAAATGGCTCCCACTGAGGGACAGAACTCATATGAAAGTGTCCCCAGGTTGCAGGTAGGGGCAGAACACTGGTACTTTTTGACACAGTGTCAGTTGGAGATTGCACATATCAATGTATTACAGGAAGAAAAACCTAAGCAGGACCTCACAAATGTTTTCTCACTGTCTTTTGAAATATGTTACATTCAGTTGGAATACACGTCGAGCCTCTGGAGCAGTAAAATTCAGCAGCAGCCTCTGCAAGTTGCTGAGGATGTCAGCAGCCCCCACTGAGCCAGCCCTGCCCAGAGAGCGTGGGGGAATGGGCAGACAAGGAGAGCGTCCCCGGGGCTGGGCAAGCAGCATTCAGAGGCACCAGGGGCTGCAGCTGGGAAATGGAGTGTGGAATGGGGCTGGGAAAGCCCTGCCTGGGCTGTGCCAAGCAGGACACACAAGCCCAGACTCCCATGCCCCAAACAATTCTTTCCATGAGACATTTTAAAGGAATTACAATTATTGGTGTCCTCTGAGTTGGATGTACTGGAGAAATACCTACCAGAGATCCTCAGGAGCTCAAAACAACTGACCAGATTTTATTGGTAAATTTAGAAAATCAGAGAAACTTTGGCCAAAGGTACATTGTAACATTCAATCAGCAAAACACACTTCTCAAAGCATTAACTTGGCCCATTCAACTTCAGAATCTCTATGCCCATTCCATTTTAAGGTAATCAAAATTTGCAGAGAGAAAGAAATAGGAGAAGTAGACACAGAAAGAAGAAAGATATATAAGATACAGAGAAGCACCCCCACCTGGATTCCAGTGTTGTTCAGATGGAAATTGCAAGAGGAGGGAGGGTCAAGATGTGTGCTTGCCTTGTGGTCAGACTTAAATACCCCTTGGTCTTCCTGGGCCCTTCCCCAGGTGGGGACTGGGGTCATTTGGTCCCTCAGGAGCTGGGCTGGGGGCTGCAGAGGTGGCTGTGGAGCATTGCCTGTGCCAGGGGGGGCTGGCAGACACTGCGGGGCTGGGATGGAGGCTCTGGGGGATTGGGGTTCCAGGGCAGGGCAGGGCTGGGCTCACGGGCAGGGCAAAGCTGGACCTGCCCCTTCCTCCCCACACATGAAATGATCCAAGCCAACAATCTCCTCCAGTCTGTCCCAATAGGCAGTGTTGGAGGTGGACCCAAATTTGGAGACACGGGAACCTGGCCAGGAAGGACAGTTCTCTTCCATAGGAAGGAAAGCACAGAGCCTTCCCCAGGGTTTTTGGGCACAGATGAGAGGTGACCCTTGTGAAAGCACAGGCAGACAGACTTGTCCTGGCAATATTGCTATGGGAACAATGCCTGGATAGAAGGGAATTTGGTTTTGAAATCCCAGTTCTGGTCATGGCCTGGAGGAGAAGGACAGTTCTTTACCACAGGAAGGAAAGCACGGAGCCCCAGTGTTTCAGCAGCAGATGAGAAGAGACCCTCAACATGCCAAGGTCAGCTGGACCAGTCAGGTGGCCCACGGGAGGCCAAACCAGCCAGACCTGTTCTGTGTCCCCTTGGTTTTATGGGGCCCTGAGGTGTCACAAGGCTGCCTTGGTTCCATGGGGTCCCCACAGTTTCACAATGGCTCCCAGCTTCCTGAAGGTCCTTGCGGTGTCACAAAGGCCCCAAGGATTCCATGAGGCCTTGAAGTGCCACAATGGTCTCTGTGCTTCCACAGGCCTCACAATGTCATGTCACTCCTCTGTTCCGTGAGCCCTGCAATGTCACAATGGGCCTTTGGACCATGAGGGTTTGTGGTGTCACAATGGTCTCCGTTGGCTCCACGGTGTCACAATGGAGCATTGATGAGAGGTGGCACCCTGGAGCTTTGGTGCCATGAAGCCCTGCAGTGTCACAATGGTCCCCCTTGGTTTCTTAGTGTCACAATGCACCACTGATGACAGAAGGCCTGGCAATGTCACAATGGCCCCTTGGTTCCATGCAGCCCTGCAGGGTCACAAAGGCCTCTTGGTTTCATGGTGCCCCACAGTGTCACAATGGTCTCCTTGGTTCCATGGTGCCCCACAGCGTCACAATGCTTTGCTTATTCCATGGGGCCTCGTAGTGTCATTGGTCTCCATGATTCCATGAGTCTCCTCAGTGCCACAACAGCCCCTTGGTTCCATGAGGTTGTGAAGTGTCTCAATGGTCTTTCCAAGGTTCCATGGTTCCATGAGGCCTTGCAATGTCACAGTGGACCTTTGGTTCCATGGGGTGTGACAATGTCCCAATGTCCCTTGTTCTCACAGGGCCCCACAGTGTCACCAGGGCCCCTTGGTCTATCAGGGCGCCACGGTGTCACAATGGTCCCTTGGTTCCATGGGCCCCTGTGCTGCTGCCCCCCCCCCTTCTCAGGCCGCCCTGCCAGCTGAGAAATGCTCCCTGGGCCTCGGCCTTGGCCAACAGCCCCTGGGCTCAGCTCCTCACAAACACTGTCTGCTCCAGGCACTGCTGCTGCCCAACCAGCTCCTGGTTCCTTTAGCAGCAGCCCTGGCAGCTGTTTCTGTTCCCTGCGTGGCACAACATCCCTGTTCTCACCCTGCCAAAAGCTGCTGGTGCCAAGTGTCGGCCAGGATGAACCATGGCTGGGACTGAAGCCCCTCTCTTGGGGCCCTGCAAGCAGCGCTCCAAAAGGAGCCCTTGCAGCTCTCCTGGGCCAGCCACTCCCTCGCAGTGGGGCCTCTCCCAGCGGGAACTCTCCCGTTTGCTGCACTCGGGGATCCTGAACAACGGAGCCTGGGCCGATCCCCCACTCCTCCAGGCTCAGCCCTTTGCCCGCTGGGGAGATGCCAAAACATCCTCAGGGAGCATTCCCTGCCCTCAGGGGAATTGCTCACAGGTGCCTTGCACTGACTCTTGGTGTCTGTGTGCACACAGGAGTGCCTGTGCTGGGGAAATGTGGCACAAATGCTGCTCTCTGAGGGCTTGGGTGCCTTGGAGAGCTGAGCCAGTCAGGCCTGCAAGTGATGGTGAGTCACAAGCTGTAAGCTGAGTTCAATGCTGCTAAGAGTTGTTCTTTTGCTAAGTTGTTACATTGAATAGAAGTTATAATAAGTTGTTGAATATTGTTAAGTTTTATTGCAGAGCTACATCATTAAGTCCTAGGTTACAAGTAAGGTTAAATACTGTTAAGTGCTGTTCTTTTTGCTAAATGCTGAAGTCTAAGGTATCAGTCAAGTCCTGGTTTTGGTTCATTTCTTCTTTGACTGGATTTTGTTTGGTTTTTTTGTTGCTTTGTTTCTTTGGTGTGCCTAGAGTGCCCAGTCAGGAGCAGAGTGACTCTTGCCAAGGAACTCTGTGCTGCTCTCCCTTAATATTCAATCTGGTTTTGCTGATTCCTTGCTGGGATTTTTTTCAGCGCTCTCAGCCCCTCGTTTGTAAGAGGGTGAAGGAGCCCTGGCCCAGGCTCTGGCCCTGGGGGGGGGGGGATGCTGGGGGTCCCTGTCCCCCCCCTGTGCCCCCCCAGGGGCCCCCCCCCCCGGCCCCGTGTCAGGCTCTGGGCTCGATCTCGTGGAACATCCTCTGGGGAGGCTGTGGGGCCAGGGGGACGGGGGGACAGGGGACCCCGCTGTGCACGAGCAGGGGTTGGACTGCTCTGGGGGGGAACTGTGAGGGGGGCGGGGCAGAGGGACCTCCCAGTGACCTCACACAGCCCCTGTCATGTCACAGAGCCATCTGTGATTCCACAGAACCACCTATGATGTCACACAGGCCCTGTGATGTTAAAGCCCAGCATGGGATGAAACAAATCCCCCATGTGATGTCACAGAGCCAATGCTGGGATATCACTCTGGGCTGTCACACAGCTGCAGTCTGAGGTCACAAATCACCCCTGGATGTCACGGTCTCTTCTGTGATGTCACAGCCGGTTCTGTCATGTTACTCAGACATCCAGCGATGTCACAACCCAGTCTGATGTCACAGAGCCACCCTCCATGATGGTACAGTCTGCTCTATGGCCTTACACCCTACTCTATGATGTCACAGCCACCTCTGCGATGTCACAAGTCCATCAGCGATGTCACACAACCCTCTCTGTGATGCCATACTGCCACTCTGTAATGTCACTGCACACACTATGACCTCACACCCTGCTCTGTAACGTCACTGCACACACCATGACCATCACAGCCTGCTCCATGATGTCACACAGACCCCTCTATGATGCTGGAGCTGCTCCATGACCTCACACAACAAACTCTGTGATGTCAGAGCCCAGTCTGTGAGCTCACACAGCCCACTCTGTGCTGTCACACAGCCCCTTGCTGACATGCCAGCTGCTCTGTGCCTCTAGGACACAGCCACAGAGGTGCTGCTGTGACACAGCCCCCTCTGGGCCATGGCAGCCCCTGCCAGTGCTGAGCCCCTGGGAGCTCAGTCTGTGCCCTGCTGGTGTCCCTGAGGGGCCCTGGCAGTGCCCCAGCCCTGCTGGGCTCTGCACAGGAGCTGCTCCTGCCCAGAGCTGTCTCTCTGCAGCGCTGCCCTTGCCAGCAGCTGCCTCTGGGCCAGGAGCCCGGCCCAGCTCAGCAGCACAGACACAGCACAGGGACTTCAATGACCCTCTGGGCCTTTGGTGCTCTTTGCATCACACTCATCAGTGCCTCCGAGTGTGCTCCAAACCTCCTCAAAAACTCAAAATCAGATTCAAAGTCCAAACTTCCTTTAACTCTAAATGGCTCCCACTGAGGGACATAACTCATATGAAAGTGTCCCCAGGTTGCAGGTAGGGCAGAACACTTGTACTTTGACACAGGTTCAGTTGGAGATTGCACATATCAATGTATTACAGGAAGAAAAACTTAAGCAGGACCTCACAAATGTTTCCTCACTGTCTTTTTAAATATGTTACATTCACTTGGAATACACGTCGAGCCTCTGGAGCAGTAGAATTCAGCAGCAGCCTCTGCAAGTTGCTGAGGATGTCAGCAGCCCCCACTGAGCCAGCCCTGCCCAGAGACCGTGGGGGAATGGGCAGACAAGGAGAGCGTCTCCCCGGGGCTGGGCAAGCAGCACTCAGAGGCACCAGGGGCTGCAGCTGGGAAATGGAGTGTGGAAAGGGGCTGGGATAGCCCTGCCTGGGCTGTGCCAAGCAGGACACACAAGCCCGCACTCCCATGCCTCAAACAATTCTTTCCATGAGACATTTTAAAGGAATTACAATTATTGGTGTCCTCTGAGTTGGATGTACTGGAGAAATACCTGCCAGAGATCCTCAGGAGCTCAAAACAACTGACCAGATTTTATTGGTAAATTTAGAAAATCAGAGAAACTTTGGCCAAAAGGTACATTGTAACATTCAATCAGCAAAACACACTTCTCAAAGCATTAACTTGGCCCATTCAACTTCAGAATCTCTATGCCCATTCCATTTTAAGGTAATCAAAATTTGCAGAGAGAAAGAAATAGGAGAAGTAGACACAGAAAGAAAGAAAGACATATAAGATACAGAGAAGCACCCCACCTGGATTCCAGTGTTGTTCAGATGGAAATTGCAAGAGGAGGGAGGGTCAAGATGTGTGCTTGCCTTGTGGTCAGACTTAAATACCCCTTGGTCTTCCTGGGCCCTTCCCCAGGTGGGGACTGGGGTCATTTGTCCCTCAGGAGCTGGGCTGGGGGCTGCAGAGGTGGCTGTGGAGCATTGCCTGTGCTGTGCCAGGGGCTGGCAGACACTGCGGGGCTGGGATGGAGGCTCTGGGGGATTGGGGTTCCAGGGCAGGGCAGGGCTGGGCTCACCGGGCAGGGCAAAGCTGGACCTGCCCCTTCCCCCCCACACATGAAATGATCCAAGCCAACAATCTCCTCCAGTCTGTCCCAATAGGCAGTGTTGGAGGTGGGACCCAAATTTGGAGACACGGGAACCTGGCCAGGAAGGACAGTTCTCTTCCATAGGAAGGAAAGCACAGAGCCTTCCCCAGGGTTTTGGGCACAGATGAGAGGTGACCCTTGTGAAAGCACAGGCAGACAGACTTGTCCTGGCAATATTGCTATGGGAACAATGCCTGGATAGAAGGGAATTTGGTTTTGAAATCCCAGTTCTGGTCATGGCCTGGAGGAGAAGGACAGTTCTTTACCACAGGAAGGAAAGCACGGAGCCCCAGTGTTTCAGCAGCAGATGAGAAGAGACCCTCAACATGCCAAGGTCAGCTGGACCAGTCAGGTGGCCCACGGGAGGCCAAACCAGCCAGACCTGTTCTGTGTCCCCTTGGTTTTTGGGGCCCTGAGGTGTCACAAGGCTGCCTTGGTTCCATGGGGTCCCACAGTTTCACAATGGCTCCCAGCTTCCTGAAGGTCCCGCGGTGTCACAAAGGCCCCAAGGATTCCATGAGGCCTTGAAGTGCCACAATGGTCTCTGTGCTTCCACAGGCCTCACAATGTCATGTCACTCCTCTGTTCCGTGAGCCCTGCAATGTCACAATGGGCCTTTGGACCATGAGGGTTTTGTGGTGTCACAATGGTCTCCGTTGGCTCCACGGTGTCACAATGGAGCATTGATGAGAGGCGGCCTCTCTGTGTCACCCTGGAGCTTTGGTTCCATGAAGCCCTGCAGTGTCACAATGGTCCCCCCTTGGTTTCTTAGTGTCACAATGCACCACTGATGACAGAAGGCCTGGCAATGTCACAATGGCCCCTTGGTTCCATGCAGCCCTGCAGGGTCACAAAGGCCTCTTGGTTTCATGGTGCCCCACAGTGTCACAATGGTCTCCTTGGTTCCATGGTGCCCCACAGCGTCACAATGCTTTGCTTATTCCATGGGGCCTCGTAGTGTCACAATGGTCTCCATGATTCCATGAGTCTCCTCAGTGCCACAACAGCCCCTTGGTTCCATGAGGTTGTGAAGTGTCTCAATGGTCTTTCCAAGGTTCCATGGTTCCATGAGGCCTTGCAATGTCACAGTGGACCTTTGGTTCCATGGGGTGTGACAATGTCCCAATGTCCCTTGTTCTCACAGGGCCCCACAGTGTCACCAGGGCCCCTTGGTCTATCAGGGCGCCACGGTGTCACAATGGTCCCTTGGTTCCATGGGCCCTGTGCTGCTGCATTCCCCCCCCCCTTCTCAGGCCGCCCTGCCAGCTGAGAAATGCTCCCTGGGCCTCGGCCTTGGCCAACAGCCCCTGGGCTCAGCTCCTCACAAACACTGTCTGCTCCAGGCACTGCTGCTGCCCAACCAGCTCCTGGTTCCTTTAGCAGCAGCCCTGGCAGCTGTTTCTGTTCCCTGCGTGGCACAACATCCCTGTTCTCACCCTGCCAAAGAAAGCTGCTGGTGCCAAGTGCGGCCAGGATGAACCATGGCTGGGACTGAAGCCCCTCTCTTGGGGCCCTGCAAGCAGCGCTCCAAAAGGAGCCCTTGCAGCTCTCCTGGGCCAGCCACTCCCCCTCGCAGTGGGGCCTCTCCCAGGCGGGAACTCTCCCGTTTTGCACTCGGGGATCCTGAACAACGACGGAGCCTGGGCCGATCCCCCACTCCTCCAGGCTCAGCCCTTTGCCCGGGGGGAGATGCCAAAACATCCTCAGGGAGCATTCCCTGCCCTCAGGGAATTGCTCACAGGTGCCTTGCACTGACTCTTGGTGTCTGTGTGCACACAGGAGTGCCTGTGCTGGGGAAATGTGGCACAAATGCTGCTCTCTGAGGGCTTGGAGTGCCTTGGAGAGCTGAGCCAGTCAGGCCTGCAAGTGATGGTGAGTCACAAGCTGTAAGCTGAGTTCAATGCTGCTAAGAGTTGTTCTTTTGCTAAGTTGTTACATTGAATAGAAGTTATAAGCTAAGTTGAATATTGTTAAGTTTTATTGCAGAGCTACATCATTAAGTCCTAGGTTACAAGTAAGGTTAAATACTGTTAAGTGCTGTTCTTTTGCTAAATGCTGAAGTCTAAGGTATCAGTCAAGTCCTGGTTTTGGTTCATTTCTTCTTTGACTGGATTTTGTTTGGTTTTTGCTTTGTTTCTTTGGTGTGCCTAGAGTGCCCAGTCAGGAGCAGAGTGACTCTTGCCAAGGAACTCTGTGCTGCTCTCCCTTAATATTCAATCTGGTTTTTTTTGCTGATTCCTTGCTGGGGATTTTTTTCAGCGCTCTCAGCCCCTCGTTTGTAAGAGGGTGAAGGAGCCCTGGCCCAGGCTCTGGCCCTGGGGGGACACGGGGGGATGCTGCGGGGGTCCCTGTCCCCTGTGCCACCCCAGGGCCCCGGGCCCCCGGCCCCGTGTCAGGCTCTGGGCTCGATCTCGTGGAACATCCTCTGGGGAGGCTGTGGGGCCAGGGGGACCCGGGGGACAGGGGACCCCGCTGTGCACGAGCAGGGTTGGACTGCTCTGGGGGAACTGTGGGGGCCGGGGCAGAGGGACCTCCCAGTGACCTCACACAGCCCCTGTCATGTCACAGAGCCATCTGTGATTCCACAGAACCACCTATGATGTCACACAGGCCCTGTGATGTTAAAGCCCAGCATGGGATGAAACAAATCCCCATGTGATGTCACAGAGCCAATGCTGGGATATCACTCTGGGCTGTCACACAGCTGCAGTCTGAGGTCACAAATCACCCCTGGATGTCACGGTCTCTTCTGTGATGTCACAGCCGGTTCTGTCATGTTACTCAGACATCCAGCGATGTCACAACCCAGTCTGATGTCACAGAGCCACCCTCCATGATGGTACAGTCTGCTCTATGGCCTTACACCCTACTCTATGATGTCACAGCCACCTCTGCGATGTCACAAGTCCATCAGCGATGTCACACAACCCCTCTGTGATGCCATACTGCCACTCTGTAATGTCACTGCACACACTATGACCTCACACCCTGCTCTGTAACGTCACTGCACACACACCATGACCATCACAGCCTGCTCCATGATGTCACACAGACCCCTCTATGATGCTGGAGCTGCTCCATGACCTCACACAACAAACTCTGTGATGTCAGAGCCCAGTCTGTGAGCTCACACAGCCCACTCTGTGCTGTCACACAGCCCCTTGCTGACATGCCAGCTGCTCTGTGCCTCTAGGACACAGCCACAGAGGTGCTGCTGCTGTGACACAGCCCCCTCTGGGCCATGGCACAGCCCCTGCCAGTGCTGAGCCCTGGGAGCTCAGTCTGTGCCCTGCTGGTGTCCCTGAGGGGCCCTGGCAGTGCCCCAGCCCTGCTGGGCTCTGCACAGGAGCTGCTCCTGCCCAGAGCTGTCTCTCTGCAGCGCTGCCCTTGCCAGCAGCTGCCTCTGGGCCAGGAGCCCGGCCCAGCTCAGCAGCACAGACACAGCACAGGGACTTCAATGACCCTCTGGGCCTTTGGTGCTCTTTGCATCACACTCATCAGTGCCTCCGAGTGTGCTCCAAACCTCCTCAAAAACTCAAAATCAGATTCAAAGTCCAAACTTCCTTTAACTCTAAATGGCTCCCACTGAGGGACATAACTCATATGAAAGTGTCCCCAGGTTGCAGGTAGGGCAGAACACTGGTACTTTGACACAGTGTCAGTTGGAGATTGCACATATCAATGTATTACAGGAAGAAAAACCTAAGCAGGACCTCACAAATGTTTTCTCACTGTCTTTTTAAATATGTTACATTCAGTTGGAATACACGTCGAGCCTCTGGAGCAGTAGAATTCAGCAGCAGCCTCTGCAAGTTGCTGAGGATGTCAGCAGCCCCCACTGAGCCAGCCCTGCCCAGAGACCGTGGGGGAATGGGCAGACAAGGAGAGCGTCCCCGGGGCTGGGCAAGCAGCACTCAGAGGCACCAGGGGCTGCAGCTGGGAAATGGAGTGTGGAATGGGGCTGGGAAAGCCCTGCCTGGGCTGTGCCAAGCAGGACACACAAGCCCGCACTCCCATGCCCCAAACAATTCTTTCCATGAGACATTTTAAAGGAATTACAATTATTGGTGTCCTCTGAGTTGGATGTACTGGAGAAATAGCTACCAGAGATCCTCAGGAGCTCAAAACAACTGACCAGATTTTATTGGTAAATTTAGAAAATCAGAGAAACTTTGGCAAAAGGTACATTGTAACATTCAATCAGCAAAACACACTTCTCAAAGCATTAACTTGGCCCATTCAACTTCAGAATCTCTATGCCCATTCCATTTTAAGGTAATCAAAATTTGCAGAGAGAAAGAAATAGGAGAAGTAGACACAGAAAGAAAGAAAGACATATAAGATACAGAGAAGCACCCCCACCTGGATTCCAGTGTTGTTCAGATGGAAATTGCAAGAGGAGGGAGGGTCAAGATGTGTGCTTGCCTTGTGGTCAGACTTAAATACCCCTTGGTCTTCCTGGGCCCTTCCCCAGGTGGGGACTGGGGTCATTTGGTCCCTCAGGAGCTGGGCTGGGGGCTGCAGAGGTGGCTGTGGAGCATTGCCTGTGCTGTGCCAGGGGCTGGCAGACACTGCGGGGCTGGGATGGAGGCTCTGGGGGATTGGGGTTCCAGGGCAGGGCAGGGCTGGGCTCACCGGGCAGGGCAAAGCTGGACCTGCCCCTTCCCCCCCCACACATGAAATGATCCAAGCCAACAATCTCCTCCAGTCTGTCCCAATAGGCAGTGTTGGAGGTGGACCCAAATTTGAGAGACACGGGAACCTGGCCAGGAAGGACAGTTCTCTTCCATAGGAAGGAAAGCACAGAGCCTTCCCCAGGGTTTTGGGCACAGATGAGAGGTGACCCTTGTGAAAGCACAGGCAGACAGACTTGTCCTGGCAATATTGCTATGGGAACAATGCCTGGATAGAAGGGAATTTGGTTTTGAAATCCCAGTTCTGGTCATGGCCTGGAGGAGAAGGACAGTTCTTTACCACAGGAAGGAAAGCACGGAGCCCCAGTGTTTCAGCAGCAGATGAGAAGAGACCCTCAACATGCCAAGGTCAGCTGGACCAGTCAGGTGGCCCACGGGAGGCCAAACCAGCCAGACCTGTTCTGTGTCCCCTTGGTTTTATGGGGCCCTGAGGTGTCACAAGGCTGCCTTGGTTCCATGGGGTCCCACAGTTTCACAATGGCTCCCAGCTTCCTGAAGGTCCCGCTTGGTGTCACAAAGGCCCCAAGGATTCCATGAGGCCTTGAAGTGCCACAATGGTCTCTGTGCTTCCACAGGCCTCACAATGTCATGTCACTCCTCTGTTCCGTGAGCCCTGCAATGTCACAATGGGCCTTTGGACCATGAGGGTTTGTGGTGTCACAATGGTCTCCGTTGGCTCCACGGTGTCACAATGGAGCATTGATGAGAGGCGGCCTCTCTGTGTCACCCTGGAGCTTTGGTTCCATGAAGCCCTGCAGTGTCACAATGGTCCCCTTGGTTTCTTAGTGTCACAATGCACCACTGATGACAGAAGGCCTGGCAATGTCACAATGGCCCCTTGGTTCCATGCAGCCCTGCAGGGTCACAAAGGCCTCTTGGTTTCATGGTGCCCCACAGTGTCACAATGGTCTCCTTGGTTCCATGGTGCCCCACAGCGTCACAATGCTTTGCTTATTCCATGGGGCCTCGTAGTGTCACAATGGTCTCCATGATTCCATGAGTCTCCTCAGTGCCACAACAGCCCCTTGGTTCCATGAGGTTGTGAAGTGTCTCAATGGTCTTTCCAAGGTTCCATGGTTCCATGAGGCCTTGCAATGTCACAGGACCTTTGGTTCCATGGGGTGTGACAATGTCCCAATGTCCCTTGTTCTCACAGGGCCCCACAGTGTCACCAGGGCCCCTTGGTCTATCAGGGCGCCACGGTGTCACAATGGTCCCTTGGTTCCATGGGCCCTGTGCTGCTGCATCCCCTCCCTTCTCAGGCCGCCCTGCCAGCTGAGAAATGCTCCTGGGCCTCGGCCTTGGCCAACAGCCCCTGGGCTCAGCTCCTCACAAACACTGTCTGCTCCAGGCACTGCTGCTGCCCAACCAGCTCCTGGTTCCTTTAGCAGCAGCCCTGGCAGCTGTTTCTGTTCCCTGCGTGGCACAACATCCCTGTTCTCACCCTGCCAAAGAAAGCTGCTGGGGCCAAGTGCGGCCAGGATGAACCATGGCTGGGACTGAAAGCCCCCCTCTCTGGGGCCCTGCAAGCAGCGCCCAAAAGGAGCCCTTGCAGCTCTCCTGGGCCAGCCACTCCCTCGCAGTGGGGCCTCTCCCAGCCGGGAACTCTCCGTTTTTGCTGCACTCGGGGATCCTGAACAACGACGGAGCCTGGGCCGATCCCCCCACTCCTCCAGGCTCAGCCCTTTGCCCGCTGGGGAGATGCCAAAACATCCTCAGGGAGCATTCCCTGCCCTCAGGGAATTGCTCACAGGTGCCTTGCACTGACTCTTGGTGTCTGTGTGCACACAGGAGTGCCTGTGCTGGGGAAATGTGGCACAAATGCTGCTCTCTGAGGGCTTGGAGTGCCTTGGAGAGCTGAGCCAGTCAGGCCTGCAAGTGATGGTGAGTCACAAGCTGTAAGCTGAGTTCAATGCTGCTAAGAGTTGTTTTTGCTAAGTTGTTACATTGAATAGAAGTTATAAGCTAAGTTGAATATTGTTAAGTTTTATTGCAGAGCTACATCATTAAGTCCTAGGTTACAAGTAAGGTTAAATACTGTTAAGTGCTGTTCTTTTTGCTAAATGCTGAAGTCTAAGGTATCAGTCAAGTCCTGGTTTTGGTTCATTTCTTCTTTGACTGATTTTTGTTTTTTTTTTTTGTTGCTTTGTTTCTTTGGTGTGCCTAGAGTGCCCAGTCAGGAGCAGAGTGACTCTTGCCAAGGAACTCTGTGCTGCTCTCCCTTAATATTCAATCTGGTTTTTGCTGATTCCTTGCTGGGGATTTTTTTCAGCGCTCTCAGCCCCTCGTTTGTAAGAGGGTGAAGGAGCCCTGGCCCAGGCTCTGGCCCTGGGGGGACGGGGGGATGCTGCGGGGGTCCCTGTCCCCTGTGCCACCCCCCAGGGCCCCGGCCCCCGCCCCGTGTGTCAGGCTCTGGGCTCGATCTCGTGGAACATCCTCTGGGGAGGCTGTGGGGCCAGGGGGACCCGGGGGACAGGGGACCCGCTGTGCACGAGCAGGGTTGGACTGCTCTGGGGGAACTGTGAGGGGGCCGGGGCAGAGGGACCTCCCAGTGACCTCACACAGCCCCTGTCATGTCACAGAGCCATCTGTGATTCCACAGAACCACCTATGATGTCACACACAGGCCCTGTGATGTTAAAGCCCAGCATGGGATGAAACAAATCCCCATGTGATGTCACAGAGCCAATGCTGGGATATCACTCTGGGCTGTCACACAGCTGCAGTCTGAGGTCACAAATCACCCCTGGATGTCACGGTCTCTTCTGTGATGTCACAGCCGGTTCTGTCATGTTACTCAGACATCCAGCGATGTCACAACCCAGTCTGATGTCACAGAGCCACCCTCCATGATGGTACAGTCTGCTCTATGGCCTTACACCCTACTCTATGATGTCACAGCCACCTCTGCGATGTCACAAGTCCATCAGCGATGTCACACAACCCTCTCTGTGATGCCATACTGCCACTCTGTAATGTCACTGCACACACTATGACCTCACACCCTGCTCTGTAACGTCACTGCACACACCATGACCATCACAGCCTGCTCTATGATGTCACACAGACCCCTCTATGATGCTGGAGCTGCTCCATGACCTCACACAACAAACTCTGTGATGTCAGAGCCCAGTCTGTGAGCTCACACAGCCCACTCTGTGCTGTCACACAGCCCCTTGCTGACATCCCAGCTGCTCTGTGCCTCTAGGACACAGCCACAGAGGTGCTGCTGTGAC
The DNA here is from genome assembly GCA_024865655.1 of Emberiza elegans. NCBI lineage: Eukaryota > Metazoa > Chordata > Aves > Passeriformes > Fringillidae > Emberiza > Emberiza elegans. Next base: position 16,449 of record JALJVW010000808.1, read on the forward strand.
ACAGCCCCCTCTGGGCCATGGCACAGCCCCTGCCAGTGCTGAGCCCCTGGGAGCTCAGTCTGTGCCCTGCTGGTGTCCCTGAGGGGCCCTGGCAGTGCCCCAGCCCTGCTGGGCTCTGCACAGGAGCTGCTCCTGCCCAGAGCTGTCTCTCTGCAGCGCTGCCCTTGCCAGCAGCTGCCTCTGGGCCAGGAGCCCGGCCCAGCTCAGCAGCACAGACACAGCACAGGGACTTCAATGACCCTCTGGGCCTTTGGTGCTCTTTGCATCACACTCATCAGTGCCTCCGAGTGTGCTCCAAACCTCCTCAAAAACTCAAAATCAGATTCAAAGTCCAAACTTCCTTTAACTCTAAATGGCTCCCACTGAGGGACATAACTCATATGAAAGTGTCCCCAGGTTGCAGGTAGGTAGGGCAGAACACTGGTACTTTGACACAGTGTCAGTTGGAGATTGCACATATCAATGTATTACAGGAAGAAAAACCTAAGCAGGACCTCACAAATGTTTTCTCACTGTCTTTTTAAATATGTTACATTCAGTTGGAATACACGTCGAGCCTCTGGAGCAGTAGAATTCAGCAGCAGCCTCTGCAAGTTGCTGAGGATGTCAGCAGCCCCCACTGAGCCAGCCCTGCCCAGAGACCGTGGGGGGGAATGGGCAGACAAGGAGAGCGTCCCCGGGGCTGGGCAAGCAGCACTCAGAGGCACCAGGGGCTGCAGCTGGGAAATGGAGTGTGGAATGGGGCTGGGAAAGCCCTGCCTGGGCTGTGCCAAGCAGGACACACAAGCCCGCACTCCCATGCCCCAAACAATTCTTTCCATGAGACATTTTAAAGGAATTACAATTATTGGTGTCCTCTGAGTTGGATGTACTGGAGAAATAGCTACCAGAGATCCTCAGGAGCTCAAACAACTGACCAGATTTTATTGGTAAATTTAGAAAATCAGAGAAACTTTGGCCAAAGGTACATTGTAACATTCAATCAGCAAAACACACTTCTCAAAGCATTAACTTGGCCCATTCAACTTCAGAATCTCTATGCCCATTCCATTTTAAGGTAATCAAAATTTGCAGAGAGAAAGAAATAGAAGAAGTAGACACAGAAAGAAAGAAAGACATATAAGATCCAGAGAAGCACCCCCACCTGGATTCCAGTGTTGTTCAGATGGAAATTGCAAGAGGAGGGAGGGTCAAGATGTGTGCTTGCCTTGTGGTCAGACTTAAATACCCCTTGGTCTTCCTGGGCCCTTCCCCCAGCTGGGGACTGGGGTCATTTGGTCCCTCAGGAGCTGGGCTGGGGGCTGCAGAGGTGGCTGTGGAGCATTGCCTGTGCTGTGCCAGGGGCTGGCAGACACTGCGGGGCTGGGATGGAGGCTCTGGGGGATTGGGGTTCCAGGGCAGGGCAGGGCTGGGCTCACCGGGCAGGGCAAAGCTGGACCTGCCCCTTCCTCCCCCACACATGAAATGATCCAAGCCAACAATCTCCTCCAGTCTGTCCCAATAGGCAGTGTTGGAGGTGGACCCAAATTTGGAGACACGGGAACCTGGCCAGGAAGGACAGTTCTCTTCCATAGGAAGGAAAGCACAGAGCCTTTCCCCAGGGTTTTGGGCACAGATGAGAGGTGACCCTTGTGAAAGCACAGGCAGACAGACTTGTCCTGGCAATATTGCTATGGGAACAATGCCTGGATAGAAGGGAATTTGGTTTTGAAATCCCAGTTCTGGTCATGGCCTGGAGGAGAAGGACAGTTCTTTACCACAGGAAGGAAAGCGGAGCCCCAGTGTTTCAGCAGCAGATGAGAAGAGACCCTCAACATGCCAAGGTCAGCTGGACCAGTCAGGTGGCCCACGGGAGGCCAAACCAGCCAGACCTGTTCTGTGTCCCCTTGGTTTTATGGGGCCCTGAGGTTCACAAGGCTGCCTTGGTTCCATGGGGTCCCACAGTTTCACAATGGCTCCCAGCTTCCTGAAGGTCCAGCGGTGTCACAAAGGCCCCAAGGATTCCATGAGGCCTTGAAGTGCCACAATGGTCTCTGTGCTTCCACAGGCCTCACAATGTCATGTCACTCCTCTGTTCCGTGAGCCCTGCAATGTCACAATGGGCCTTTGGACCATGAGGGTTTGTGGTGTCACAATGGTCTCCGTTGGCTCCACGGTGTCACAATGGAGCATTGATGAGAGGCGGCCTCTCTGTGTCACCCTGGAGCTTTGGTTCCATGAAGCCCTGCAGTGTCACAATGGTCCCCCTTGGTTTCTTAGTGTCACAATGCACCACTGATGACAGAAGGCCTGGCAATGTCACAATGGCCCCTTGGTTCCATGCAGCCCTGCAGGGTCACAAAGGCCTCTTGGTTTCATGGTGCCCCACAGTGTCACAATGGTCTCCTTGGTTCCATGGTGCCCCACAGCGTCACAATGCTTTGCTTATTCCATGGGGCCTCGTGGTGTCACAATGGTCTCCATGATTCCATGAGTCTCCTCAGTGCCACAACAGCCCCTTGGTTCCATGAGGTTGTGAAGTGTCTCAATGGTCTTTCCAAGGTTCCATGGTTCCATGAGGCCTTGCAATGTCACAGTGGACCTTTGGTTCCATGGGGTGTGACAATGTCCCAATGTCCCTTGTTCTCACAGGGCCCCACAGTGTCACCAGGGCCCCTTGGTCTATCAGGGCGCCACGGTGTCACAATGGTCCCTTGGTTCCATGGGCCCTGTGCTGCTGCATTCCCCCTCCCTTCTCAGGCCGCCCCCTGCCAGCTGAGAAATGCTCCCTGGGCCTCGGCCTTGGCCAACAGCCCCTGGGCTCAGCTCCTCACAAACACTGTCTGCTCCAGGCACTGCTGCTGCCCAACCAGCTCCTGGTTCCTTTAGCAGCAGCCCTGGCAGCTGTTTCTGTTCCCTGCGTGGCACAACATCCCTGTTCTCACCCTGCCAAAGCTGCTGGTGCCAAGTGCGGCCAGGATGAACCATGGCTGGGACTGAAGCCCCTCTCTTGGGGCCCTGCAAGCAGCGCTCCAAAAGGAGCCCTTGCAGCTCTCCTGGGCCAGCCACTCCCTCGCAGTGGGGCCTCTCCCAGCCGGGAACTCTCCCGTTTGCTGCACTCGGGGATCCTGAACAACGACGGAGCCTGGGCGATCCCCCACTCCTCCAGGCTCAGCCCTTTGCCCGCTGGGGAGATGCCAAAACATCCTCAGGGAGCATTCCCTGCCCTCAGGGGAATTGCTCACAGGTGCCTTGCACTGACTCTTGGTGTCTGTGTGCACACAGGAGTGCCTGTGCTGGGGAAATGTGGCACAAATGCTGCTCTCTGAGGGCTTGGAGTGCCTTGGAGAGCTGAGCCAGTCAGGCCTGCAAGTGATGGTGAGTCACAAGCTGTAAGCTGAGTTCAATGCTGCTAAGAGTTGTTCTTTTGCTAAGTTGTTACATTGAATAGAAGTTATAAGCTAAGTTGAATATTGTTAAGTTTTATTGCAGAGCTACATCATTAAGTCCTAGGTTACAAGTAAGGTTAAATACTGTTAAGTGCTGTTCTTTTGCTAAATGCTGAAGTCTAAGGTATCAGTCAAGTCCTGGTTTTGGTTCATTTCTTCTTTGACTGGATTTTGTTTGGTTTTTTGTTGCTTTGTTTCTTTGGTGTGCCTAGAGTGCCCAGTCAGGAGCAGAGTGACTCTTGCCAAGGAACTCTGTGCTGCTCTCCCTTAATATTCAATCTGGTTTTGCTGATTCCTTGCTGGGGATTTTTTTCAGCGCTCTCAGCCCCTCGTTTGTAAGAGGGTGAAGGAGCCCTGGCCCAGGCTCTGGCCCTGGGGACACGGGGGATGCTGCCGGGGGTCCCTGTCCCCTGTGCCACCCCAGGGCCCCGGCCCCCCGCCCCGTGTCAGGCTCTGGGCTCGATCTCGTGGAACATCCTCTGGGGGAGGCTGTGGGGCCAGGGGGACCCGGGGGGACAGGGGACCCCGCTGTGCACGAGCAGGGTTGGACTGCTCTGGGGGAACTGTGAGGGGGCCGGGGCAGAGGGACCTCCCAGTGACCTCACACAGCCCCTGTCATGTCACAGAGCCATCTGTGATTCCACAGAACCACCTATGATGTCACACAGGCCCTGTGATGTTAAAGCCCAGCATGGGATGAAACAAATCCCCATGTGATGTCACAGAGCCAATGCTGGGATATCACTCTGGGCTGTCACACAGCTGCAGTCTGAGGTCACAAATCACCCCTGGATGTCACGGTCTCTTCTGTGATGTCACAGCCGGTTCTGTCATGTTACTCAGACATCCAGTGATGTCACAACCCAGTCTGATGTCACAGAGCCACCCTCCATGATGGTACAGTCTGCTCTATGGCCTTACACCCTACTCTATGATGTCACAGCCACCTCTGCGATGTCACAAGTCCATCAGCGATGTCACACAACCCTCTCTGTGATGCCATACTGCCACTCTGTAATGTCACTGCACACACTATGACCTCACACCCTGCTCTGTAACGTCACTGCACACACCATGACCATCACAGCCTGCTCCATGATGTCACACAGACCCCTCTATGATGCTGGAGCTGCTCCATGACCTCACACAACAAACTCTGTGATGTCAGAGCCCAGTCTGTGAGCTCACACAGCCCACTCTGTGCTGTCACACAGCCCCTTGCTGACATGCCAGCTGCTCTGTGCCTCTAGGACACAGCCACAGAGGTGCTGCTGTGACACAGCCCCTCTGGGCCATGGCACAGCCCCTGCCAGTGCTGAGCCCCTGGGAGCTCAGTCTGTGCCCTGCTGGTGTCCCTGAGGGGCCCTGGCAGTGCCCCAGCCCTGCTGGGCTCTGCACAGGAGCTGCTCCTGCCCAGAGCTGTCTCTCTGCAGCGCTGCCCTTGCCAGCAGCTGCCTCTGGGCCAGGAGCCCGGCCCAGCTCAGCAGCACAGACACAGCACAGGGACTTCAATGACCCTCTGGGCCTTTGGTGCTCTTTGCATCACACTCATCAGTGCCTCCGAGTGTGCTCCAAACCTCCTCAAAACTCAAAATCAGATTCAAAGTCCAAACTTCCTTTAACTCTAAATGGCTCCCACTGAGGGACATAACTCATATGAAAGTGTCCCCAGGTTGCAGGTAGGGCAGAACACTGGTACTTTGACACAGTGTCAGTTGGAGATTGCACATATCAATGTATTACAGGAAGAAAAACCTAAGCAGGACCTCACAAATGTTTTCTCACTGTCTTTTTTAAATATGTTACATTCAGTTGGAATACACGTCGAGCCTCTGGAGCAGTAGAATTCAGCAGCAGCCTCTGCAAGTTGCTGAGGATGTCAGCAGCCCCCACTGAGCCAGCCCTGCCCAGAGACCGTGGGGGAATGGGCAGACAAGGAGAGCGTCCCGGGGCTGGGCAAGCAGCACTCAGAGGCACCAGGGGCTGCAGCTGGGAAATGGAGTGTGGAATGGGGCTGGGAAAGCCCTGCCTGGGCTGTGCCAAGCAGGACACACAAGCCCCACTCCCATGCCCCAAACAATTCTTTCCATGAGACATTTTAAAGGAATTACAATTATTGGTGTCCTCTGAGTTGGATGTACTGGAGAAATAGCTACCAGAGATCCTCAGGAGCTCAAAACAACTGACCAGATTTTATTGGTAAATTTAGAAAATCAGAGAAACTTTGGCCAAAAGGTACATTGTAACATTCAATCAGCAAAACACACTTCTCAAAGCATTAACTTGGCCCATTCAACTTCAGAATCTCTATGCCCATTCCATTTTAAGGTAATCAAAATTTGCAGAGAGAAAGAAATAGGAGAAGTAGACACAGAAAGAAAGAAAGACATATAAGATACAGAGAAGCACCCCCACCTGGATTCCAGTGTTGTTCAGATGGAAATTGCAAGAGGAGGGAGGGTCAAGATGTGCTTGCCTTGTGGTCAGACTTAAATACCCCTTGGTCTTCCTGGGCCTTCCCCAGGTGGGGTTTTGAAATCCCAGTTCTGGTCATGGCCTGGAGGAGAAGGACAGTTCTTTACCACAGGAAGGAAAGCACGGAGCCCCAGTGTTTCAGCAGCAGATGAGAAGAGACCCTCAACATGCCAAGGTCAGCTGGACCAGTCAGGTGGCCCACGGGAGGCCAAACCAGCCAGACCTGTTCTGTGTCCCCTTGGTTTTATGGGGCCCTGAGGTGTCACAAGGCTGCCTTGGTTCCATGGGGTCCCACAGTTTCACAATGGCTCCCAGCTTCCTGAAGGTCCTGCGGTGTCACAAAGGCCCCAAAGGATTCCAGAGCTTTGTCCCGGAAGCCCTGCAGTGTCACAGGCCTCACAATGCACCACTGATGACAGAAAGGGCCTGGCACGTCGCCAATGGCCTTTGGTTCCATGCAGCCCCTGCAGGGTCACAAAGCCCTGTCATGGTGCCCTTACAGTGTCACAATGGGTGCCTTTGGGCCACAATGCTTTGCTTATTCCAGGGTTTGTGGTGTCACAATGGTC
>JALJVW010000809.1:0-10467 GCA_024865655.1 Emberiza elegans
CTTTCCTTTCCTTTCCTTTCCTTTCCTTTCCTTTCCTTTCCTTTCCTTTCCTTTCCTTTCCTTTCCTTTCCTTTCCTTTCCTTTCCTTTCCTTTCCTTTCCTTTCCTTTCCTTTCCTTTCCTTTCCTTTCCTTTCCTTTCCTTTCCTTTCCTTTCCTTTCCTTTCCTTTCCTTTCCTTTCCTTTCCTTTCCTTTCCTTTCCTTTCCTTTCCTTTCCTTTCCTTTCCTTTCCTTTCCTTTCCTTTCCTTTCCTTTCCTTTCCTTTCCTTTCCTTTCCTTTCCTTTCCTTTCCTTTCCTTTCCTTTCCTTTCCTTTCCTTTCCTTTCCTTTCCTTTCCTTTCCTTTCCTTTCCTTTCCTTTCCTTTCCTTTCCTTTCCTTTCCTTTCCTTTCCTTTCCTTTCCTTTCCTTTCCTTTCCTTTCCTTTCCTTTCCTTTCCTTTCCTTTCCTTTCCTTTCCTTTCCTTTCCTTTCCTTTCCTTTCCTTTCCTTTCCTTTCCTTTCCTTTCCTTTCCTTTCCTTTCCTTTCCTTTCCTTTCCTTTCCTTTCCTTTCCTTTCCTTTCCTTTCCTTTCCTTTCCTTTCCTTTCCTTTCCTTTCCTTTCCTTTCCTTTCCTTTCCTTTCCTTTCCTTTCCTTTCCTTTCCTTTCCTTTCCTTTCCTTTCCTTTCCTTTCCTTTCCTTTCCTTTCCTTTCCTTTCCTTTCCTTTCCTTTCCTTTCCTTTCCTTTCCTTTCCTTTCCTTTCCTTTCCTTTCCTTTCCTTTCCTTTCCTTTCCTTTCCTTTCCTTTCCTTTCCTTTCCTTTCCTTTCCTTTCCTTTCCTTTCCTTTCCTTTCCTTTCCTTTCCTTTCCTTTCCTTTCCTTTCCTTTCCTTTCCTTTCCTTTCCTTTCCTTTCCTTTCCTTTCCTTTCCTTTCCTTTCCTTTCCTTTCCTTTCCTTTCCTTTCCTTTCCTTTCCTTTCCTTTCCTTTCCTTTCCTTTCCTTTCCTTTCCTTTCCTTTCCTTTCCTTTCCTTTCCTTTCCTTTCCTTTCCTTTCCTTTCCTTTCCTTTCCTTTCCTTTCCTTTCCTTTCCTTTCCTTTCCTTTCCTTTCCTTTCCTTTCCTTTCCTTTCCTTTCCTTTCCTTTCCTTTCCTTTCCTTTCCTTTCCTTTCCTTTCCTTTCCTTTCCTTTCCTTTCCTTTCCTTTCCTTTCCTTTCCTTTCCTTTCCTTTCCTTTCCTTTCCTTTCCTTTCCTTTCCTTTCCTTTCCTTTCCTTTCCTTTCCTTTCCTTTCCTTTCCTTTCCTTTCCTTTCCTTTCCTTTCCTTTCCTTTCCTTTCCTTTCCTTTCCTTTCCTTTCCTTTCCTTTCCTTTCCTTTCCTTTCCTTTCCTTTCCTTTCCTTTCCTTTCCTTTCCTTTCCTTTCCTTTCCTTTCCTTTCCTTTCCTTTCCTTTCCTTTCCTTTCCTTTCCTTTCCTTTCCTTTCCTTTCCTTTCCTTTCCTTTCCTTTCCTTTCCTTTCCTTTCCTTTCCTTTCCTTTCCTTTCCTTTCCTTTCCTTTCCTTTCCTTTCCTTTCCTTTCCTTTCCTTTCCTTTCCTTTCCTTTCCTTTCCTTTCCTTTCCTTTCCTTTCCTTTCCTTTCCTTTCCTTTCCTTTCCTTTCCTTTCCTTTCCTTTCCTTTCCTTTCCTTTCCTTTCCTTTCCTTTCCTTTCCTTTCCTTTCCTTTCCTTTCCTTTCCTTTCCTTTCCTTTCCTTTCCTTTCCTTTCCTTTCCTTTCCTTTCCTTTCCTTTCCTTTCCTTTCCTTTCCTTTCCTTTCCTTTCCTTTCCTTTCCTTTCCTTTCCTTTCCTTTCCTTTCCTTTCCTTTCCTTTCCTTTCCTTTCCTTTCCTTTCCTTTCCTTTCCTTTCCTTTCCTTTCCTTTCCTTTCCTTTCCTTTCCTTTCCTTTCCTTTCCTTTCCTTTCCTTTCCTTTCCTTTCCTTTCCTTTCCTTTCCTTTCCTTTCCTTTCCTTTCCTTTCCTTTCCTTTCCTTTCGACAGAACATTTTCACTGCGTCACCTGATCTGGTGAAGACCAAGACACCAACGCCAGTGCCAGCATCTGAGTGGGGCCTGTGGGAATCCATCAAAATCAGAGGGTTTTGGGGGAAAGCTGCAAAGGCAGGCCTCAGAGACAGCAGAACTGTCATCAGGGCCAAGCAGTAGCCATGAGACAGGTCAGCAGAAAAATTGTAAAAAAGTAGAAAAGTAAGGACAAATAGAACAATGGTCTGTATTAACGCTTGGCTAGAATAACTCCTAAACAAAAAGAAAAGTTTATCTAGGGAGATATTAGGAAGTTCTAAACTTAATAATGGAGCTCTGTGCATTGTGTTTTAAGGCTTACAAGCAGATATTGTATTCAAAATAAGCAAGGATTGTTTTTAACCAAAGGTACTTGTGCTTGTAGTGGTTGGGTAGAACTACTGTCAATATGCTTTTTGCTTTGTGTGATTGGTCAAAAATTAAAAGTAAGTTTACATTAAGTTCTTTGTCTGCTGGGATGGGAGCTGCTGGCATCTTCCATTGTCATAACCATGTAATGAGACTGATGCTGAAAATAAAACAGCTCAAGGCAGTTCCTCAGCAGTCCTGGGTCCTGTTGGTGATTTTAAGACCCCGGCTGGTGAAGAGCCTGCTTGCTCTCTGGGCTGAATTACCCACATCAAACGCGGACTTACAGTCCAGAGCAGATGCTTGAGAAGATGATTCCCTTCAGTTTTGACAGAAAACAACAACAAAAGTCTTTTGGAATTCAAACCCGAGATGTCTGTGCATATGCCACTCTGGGCATATGCATGAAACAGAATGAGGTCCGTGGGCATGGGGCAGGTGTGTGTGTGTGGCCCAGCTCTACCAGGGCAAGGGGCAGGTGTGTGTGCTCCAGCCTGCCGGGCAAGGGGCAGGTGTGGGTGCAGCTCGGGGGCAGGCAGGTGTGTGTGTGCTCCAGCCCTGCCTGGGTCCCCTGGCCCAGCACTGTCCCAGCACTGTCCCCGGGAAGGCCCCCTGCCTCCCCGTCCCTCCTCAGCCGCGGCCTCCAGAGCAGCACAGCCCGAGGGGCGGCCGGGGTGGGGGTGGTATGGGCCGCCTCTGGGCCCCTGCGGCCGAGCGCTCACCTGGGATCTGCCCGCAGACACCCGCCCAGCCAGGCGCGGCGGCATGAACAATTTAAAGCGGTTTTTCTTCTCCATGGCTCCGATTAAAGGGCGGGCGGGGCGGCCCCAGCTCCCGGCGGCCGCTGAGGGCGGGCGCGAAGGGCGGGAAGCTGGCAGCGGCCCCCAAAGGGGGGAGAGGCCTGAGGGGAAGGGGGGGTCCCGCCTGTACAGGGAACAAACTGGGGAGCCCAGTCCTCCTGTGGGAAAAATGCGCATTGTATGATTGGCTTTTCGCAAATAATAAAATGAATATTATATGGGTTATGTCAGAAAGTGGTGCTGTATTAATGTTTTTAGTAGTGTGTTAAATCTAGTTTTAGGGTATAACATAATGTTAAAATAGAAACTATGCTATGTGAGATACTTTTTTTAAAGAAAGGACTTGCAGCAAGATAGCAGCCACAGGACACCTAAATCTTTCAGAGAAAGAGAATTTATTGCTCTCTTATCAGAAGAAACGAACTTCTTCCTGCCTGCTCAGCCATGAAGACGACGTCAGGATTAAGAGGAGAAGCTGACACTGACCAGACAGAATCCTGTGTTTGAATGGAATTTATGCATCATGTATGAGGTGTGTGAATATGCAACAAGTTATTGTTTTTAAGGGTTAATCCTCTGTTAAAGTGTGTCCTTTTTTGGGCTTATTTTGCCCAGAAAAAGGTACCTGGACATCTGTAACTCTTTGTTTCTATTGTCTCATACTGTCCTAATCCACATTGTCCAAATTAATATTACTCTAATTATATTACTATTTTATAACCATTTTGTTATCATTAAACTTAAAAAAAAAAAGTGATTGGCATTTTTCACATCCTGTGACACCCCCTTTTGTAAATGGCTCCCCCAGAAACATCGGTGTGTGGGATGTTGTGTGTCAGGCACTGTGTGAAAAATGCCACCAATTCTCTCCTCCAAGGAGTCCATGAGGAGCCTGTGTTGGAGAGGGACCTCAGTGGGAGCCATGAATGCCTGGAGACACTTTGGGTGTTTCCTCTGCCTTTGACTCCTGGCAAGGTTTGTGCAATCTCCTCCCAGGCCCTGAGGTTCAAGGCTCAGCTCCAAATGCCCAGTGAGGCTCGTGAGGATCAAGCAAGTCCTCACAAACCATGGCTCTGCCTTGATTTCCCTTCTGGTCCTGTGCAGTTCATTAGGAGGTTTTCCTTTGACAGTTATGGAGAAATAGTTCCAAGAGCTTCTAGGAAATATGCATTCCTATTTAAAAGGGTGTCTTTTATTGCTGTTGTCGTGGGTTGACAACCTTTATCCCAATATCGTGTGTTGTGTCTGGTAGTGCCCCCGGCCGTTTGCTGCGGCGGGATGGGGAGGGAGGGTGAGAATGTGACTGGGGCACCTTTGGCTTTTAACTTTGCTGCTTGGCTTGGCTTGCTGCTGCTGTTTGCTTGCTTGCTCGCTCCTGCCCTCAGCTCTTAGCTGATAGCTTTTTTTTTTTTGCTGTTTTTTTCTGCTTTCTGTGCTGTTTGGTTTTTTTCCTTTCCCTTTCGTTTCCTCTTCCTACCCCCGAAGATACTGGACCGGCTCGGACCTGACCTGGGACGTCCAGGACCCCGGAGTCTGGCGAGAGAAGCTCAGCGCCTCCCACAGCACTGCCTGGTTTTCTTTTTCTTTTTCTTGTGTTGGGGAGTGTTCTTTGTCATTTGTCAATAAATAGGTTTTGTTTTCCACTGTGCTCCTCCGAGGAATTCCTTCCCGAACCCGGTATTGGGGAGGGTGGTTGGAGGTTTGTTTTAGGGGACTCCTTTTGGAGATTTCCCTAATTTGTCCTAAACCAGGACATTCTTTTTGGTGCGTTGGGAATTGAACCCAGGGCCAACAATAATATATTTTGGTTTTGGTTGTTTTTGAAGGCAGCTATGCTCACCACTATACCACCAACTGGCCCTTTAGGTATTGCAGAGAGAGAGAAGTGGCCAAGGCTCTATTTGTATACCGATTCTTGGATGGTAGCCAACACTCTATGGGGATGGCTGAAGAGATGGAAAGAGGCGAACTGGTTTGGCGCAGAGGAAACCAATTTGGGCTGCGGAAGAGTGGAAAAGATATCGCCACTCGGTTAGAGAAGTTACCTGTGAAGGTTCGATTTCCGTGGTTAGATGCCCATGTCCCCTGGGTGGGAAATGGTAGTAGAGCTAATGAAGAGGCAGCAAAACAACCGGACAAGTACATCAGGCTGCACAGATAGGGGAGTTGAAGATAGATCTCTGACTGGGAGCATAAGGGAGAGTTATTCTTAGCACGATGGGCCCATGATGCCTCAGGCCACCAGGGTAGAGACGCCACCTATAAGTGGGCACGGACCGAGGGGTGGATCTGACCATGGACAGTATCTCAGGTTATTCGTGACTGTGGGAGACGTGCGCTGCCATTAAGCAGGCCAAGCGGGTGAAGCCCCTCTGGTATGGGGGGTGGTCTGAAATACAAGAAACGGGGGAGGCCTGGCAGATTGATTACATCACACTGCCTCAAACCCGCCAAGGCAAGCGCTATGTACTAACCATGGTAGAAGCCACCACGGATGGTTGGAAACCTACCCTGTGTCTCATGCTACAGCCCGTAACACTATCTTGGGCCTCGAAAAGCAGGTCCTTTGGCGGCACGGTACTCCCGAGAGAATTGAGTCGGATAATGGAACTCATTTTAAAAAACAATCTTATTAATACTTGGGCTGAGGAACATGGCATCAGTGGGTGTACCATATCCCCTATCATGCACCAGCTGCAGGAAGGTGGAAAGGTATAATGGATTGTTAAAAAACCACCTTAAAAGCATTGGGTGGGGGTCTTTAAGAAACTGGGAGCAGCATTTGGCAAAAGGCTACCTGGTTAGTTAACACTCGAGGTTCCACCAACCGAAGCGGGTCCTGCTCAGTCGGAGCTCCTTAATATAGTAGATGGGGATAAAGCCCCAGTGGCCCATGTCAGAGGTTTTGGGAAAGACAGTATGGATCAACCTGCCTCAGTACAGACAAACCATCCCGTGGGATTGTCTTTGCTCAGGACCAGCCATACATGGTGGATAATGCAGAAAGATGGAACAACACGGTGTGTGCCTCAGGGAGACCTAATTGTAGGATGAGAATCATATATGAATGTCATTGTTTTTGTTGAATATGAACAGAAGGAAACTGTAAGTGTCAAGGTCTGAGCAAGTAAGATAGAGATAAGTAAGTGTAAAGGTGTGAGTAGAGGTAAATGAAAGTTTTTTATTGTGTTCCTGATATGGATAAGGGGTGGAAATTATACGTGGGGGTGACAGCCTTTGTCCCAATATCGTGTGTTATCTAACATGCCCCCCTCCCGGCCGTTTTGCTGCGGCGGGACGGGGAGGAGGGTGTAACTGGGGCACCTTGGCACAGCTTTGCTGCTTGGCAGCACGCCTTTGCCTCGAAGGGACCTCAGCTAGAACCATGAATGCCTTTTGCTGTTAGGGTGTTTCTGTCTGGAGGGTTTCCTTTCCCCTTTTCTTGCGTTTCCCTCCGAAGATACTGGAGGTTCGGACCTCAGACCAAATGCCCAGTGAGGCTCACAGATCAAGCAAGTCCTGACAAAGCATGGCTCTGCCTTGATTTCCCTGTGTTGTAGTTCATTTTCATTAGGAAGTTTTGTTGCTACAGTGTGGAGAAATATTTTGATTGAACCTTCTAGAACAGGGTTTATTTTATTTTAAAGGACTCCTTTTGGGTTTGCTGTTCTAATCCCAAGCTGTTCTTTTCCTGTGGTGATGGCAGCATTTTAACTGATATTGAGCCAAACTGTCCTAAGGAAGATGGTCTTTCAGAGACTTTGTGCCTTTAAGTCTGATTTATGTGACAAATTGACTTGATTCCCCAACCCCATCCCAGTCTCTCCTCATTTCACCTGGGATCTGTTTGGCCCGGACAACTGGATTTGAAAAGAAAGAGAGCTTTTGTTCTTTTAGTTTTCAAAACTAAAACCCAGAGTTTCTCTGTTGATAAACACACCCTCCGGAACTGTGAGTGCCATGCCCAGTGTCACCAAGAGAAATCTAGAAAACAAAAGAAAGGAGAGCTCTGAGGTGGATCATCATCCACCCAACACTGGGCCATTGCCAGGACTCTTGCCATGGACACTGCAGGACCCCACTGCTGGGTTTGGGTGCCATGGCGTGCCCCCATAAAGTTCAGGTTTCCTTTAGGGCAGAACCTACCTGAAGGCGACTTAGATTCTGTTGTGGTGGATGCTCAAACCTCCCCAGAACATCTTGTGCCAGTGGGCGGGAGCCTGAACTTTCCTGAGAGCACATACACAGGACACACATACAGACACACACACACACAGACACACACACACACACAGACACAGAGACAAACACAGACACACAGTGGAGACAGTGGGATGGAGGGTCCAGGCATGGAGTTCTAATGAGAGCTTATTAGGTCTAAGGCTCCAGGGGTCTGGGGTTAAACACAAGACAAAAGGAGGGTTTAGGGTATAAATACAGTGAAAAAGAGGAGGTGGAGGAGCATCAGAAACCTAAGGGTTTTAGGGGTTGCAAGTACAGGAAAATAGACTTATAGGGAATGCCAGGGTGAATAGGCAGGGACATAAACTAATGGGAAGAGAGGGCGGGAGAACTTAAAACATGAACATTAGAGGGTAAAAGGAGTAGGAGGCTAATGTAATAATGGGGAGGACAGAATTAAGATAAATTAACATAGTGCTGCAGGAGCAATTATTGGGAAGTTTCTTTTCTCATCCTGAGCTGAGGAATGCCCAGAGCCTAAGGTGATCTCTCTCCAGGGCATTGGCTGTTGCCCTCACCCCCAGTAAGCCCACAGGCCCACAATTCTACAACTCCTTACTTTGCTCTAATACAAGGTTTTATGGATTTAAAGCACCCCAAGAAAATAAGGAACAAAACTAACACAACAATAGCTATAAGTCATAATAGTAGTTTGTTTAACTCAAAAAGGACAGGGTCCCATAAGACCAAAGACACAGGAACCCCAACTGAAGGAAGGAGCTAATTAAACAATGTCTTTTTATGCAAAGAATCCGGTAACAAAGTTGTATTAGCAAGGCAGTTTGTCATCCCCACCAAAATCAAAGTTTGGTTTGTATCTGCAAAGAATTAAAAATTTGGGCAGTCATTCATTTTCCACAAATCAGCCTTGACCATGGCTTTTGGTGAACACTAGAGGTTTGGGGCAGACAAAGGACATGGACTGCAAGGTACTCCACAGTCCCTCCAGCCTTACAACACTTCTTATCAGGCAGCCCCAGGGTTGAGGTTCTTCCCCCATGGACAGGGGTCCCAGGGTCTGACCCTGATTCCCAATCTGCTTCCCTTTTTCTTTCCAGTGGGCAACCCTGCCCCATGATCCCCAGGCTCAGGAAGTTAGAGTCTGCCCCATAACTGTCTCCCAGTGGAGCTGACGTTTTGATCCTTCAGCCCCAGCTGAACTCCAGAGAGAAGGATCCCACGTGCGGCCCCAATTCTGTTGGTCAGCCAAGATGGAGGTCAAAACGTCAAGTCAAGGAGTCCATGGGGCTCCAGTGAGGTCTTTGTTTGCCCAGGTTCCCAATGGAGCAAGGGGAAGAACAAAGAGAAGGGAAAGACCAGAGAACAATTTTGGTCTGGTGAATGTTGGGAAGGGTGGTTTCCATGGAAAGGGGGATCCAGGGAGGACCACCCAACCATCTGCACCAAGGTTGGCCTGGAAAGGACCCCCTGATGGAGGAGCCATTTAGGGGTTCAGCCTTTGTTCCTTCAGATAATTCCACAAAATGGCAAGTCTGCTGAATTCAGCTAGGTCCCCCAAGCTTTCCTTTGCTTGAAAGACGTGCCCAGGACTATGAGGCTCCTGGAAAAAGCACTCCAGCTTCAGCCAAAGTCCTCATTCCAGGTGCTGATCATCAAGGAAACAGGGACATTTTTTCCTTTTGACAGCAATTTGCACAGTTTTTAATTGATATCTTCTTGGGAATTGTGCCAAGAAAAGCCTTGATAGTCCTGGGAGAAGAGCTGAACATTGATGTCCTTGGGGACCCAAATTTTTGCCCCTTGTGCATTTGCTTTTTTAACTTGTCTCTACCCAAAAGAAATGGGCCACTGCAATGAATCTTTTGGGGGGTTCCCCAGTTCATTTTCCACCTGCCAATTACCAAATTGATGCCAATTCCTGAGCAGGATCTGGGATTGGAAACACAGCCAGGGGTGCCATTGGAGTTTGAAATCCATGAGTCAGCAGGAAGGAATTGTCCTCTGCTAGGAACAAGGTTCCTGAGTATCTGTTATTTGTTTTCATTCACATTTAGAACTTGGCCCAACAATGGGAATCCCAGAGCTGCCCATTCATCATGAAAACCCACCCAAACAAGATTCCTGTTTCAGAAAAAAAAAAGCACAGGTGACAGGTTAGCTTTTCACCATTTTAACCCAATTTTTGCACAAAAAGGATCAGATCCAGTTGAGCCACTCTTCCTGTCAGGTCCATGCTGCTGGTTTGTCCTGAGCCTCAGGGGGCCCTGAGCAGCCAGTGGTTTCAGATCTTCCCTCTTCCAGCTCTTCAGCCCTCCAGTCTGTGGCTGACATCCCAGAAATAAAGTACAAATTGCTGTGGCAACTGGATATGCCAGGCTTCATGCCTTGTAGCAGAAACAGCCAAAGGTTCATGGAACTTGCACAATGGATGAGCTATATGGAAATGCCTCTGTTATCCACAAGGGAGCATACCTGCTCAAAAAAAGGCATTCAGATCCCAGGAAGGATGTCCCACAAGAACCTGAGATACAAAGTTAGTGAAAACAAAACATTACACAGAAAGTCTTGGATCCTATAAAATTAAACAGCATTTTTTTAAGAGGCCCCACTTTTAAAAAAGTGAAAACAGTTATTTTTGGGAAGTGAATGATAAAAAAGCAATCCATCTGGATCAGCATTGTTCCTGTCATTCAGAATTCCATTCTAGAATATTGGTATTTGAACCAGGGTCCAGGAATGTCATTTTGTTTGATCTTCCAGCTTTCCATGGGGGGGGATTTTGGGGCCCAAATCCAGAAGGTTTCCTCAAAAGCAGCTGGCAAATGACACACTTCCAGCAAAAAGTCTGAGACAATGGAGACACAGTCCCAGCTTAAGCTTTAAAATAGGGACCTTCCTCCATCTCAGCCAGCCCAGCCAAAAGAAGTCCTTGGAGCACAATTGACTGCCAGTTTATTCAGAGAGGGCCCTGAGTTCCCCCCCTTTGAAAAAACAATGAAAAGTGAGGAACACCAAAAGAAAAGCCAGCAAAGCATCCCAAAAGGGGCAGCAATACGTAACTGAACG